>JAQFVV010000468.1:0-103556 GCA_028023455.1 Epiperipatus broadwayi
TATATATAATTAGAAGATTTTCATAAGCTTTTAGATGTAAATATTGATAGCTTAATGAGATTTCTCCATGTGTATTTATAGATCAATTAGATTGTGTCTTGAGAATATGATAAATAATGTTATATAACAACTAGCCAAATACTGAATTATAAAAGTATGATTGCAAACTTTTTATATTCTAGGATAATAAGCTAAAAAAAAATTTATTTGTGGTATAAAGATGGGTCAAATAAAAACTATTATTAGATAGTATGATTTTGGTTTTAATAGCAGTTTTGAGTTGGTAAACTATATGCATACAATACAGTTGAAATTTATCTAAAAAAGTACTTGGAGAAATTTACCATCACCATCTTTAGAAAAGTATATGTTTAGGTCTAAGTTAAGATGTATAATGTTTTGGAATTATAATGAACTAGAATCAGAGGATCAAGTGATAAACTATATGTATTGATTGGCTTTCAAGATTTACCATATTATAATATTGATCAAGCACAATGTACAACAAAAATACAAATGAATATATTCAAATTTGATAGGATTTTATATGCTTAATGATTAGCTTGTGCTAAAATGCTTAGAATCTTATGCTACTACCTAATATTCATTGCAAATTACCTCAAGTTAGTTTAATTTCTCATTCTAATTTATAAAACATATTTGATAATGCATAAAAAAGTGAATCAGATATTTATTATTATTGGTTTTTGAACTTATTTCCATAATAAGGCTGGGTTTAAATTCCAGACAAATGGTAAAAGTTACAGATCCATTTTACATTTTATAAAGAGAATAAAAATGTGTAACTAATGGTATCTATTTCATTAGTGAGACATTAAACACTAGAGAGATATACCGCTTCAAATTAATTCATGATTTCTTTATATTCTTTTTAATAAACTAAAGATCAGCATTTCAAGCTAAAGTACATCTGCTTTTTTATGAATGTTAATAATAAATGAATACTTTCATTTGCAACACAAGATAAAGTCTTTGTGAAAGAATAAAATGAATCCATCTTTTCAACCTGCCCATACTTAAGCATTTGGGTTGAAAGAATAGGTGGATTCATTTTATTCTTTCGCAAAGACTTTATCTTGTGTTGGAAATGAAAGTATTAATTTATTATTAACATTCATAAAAAAGTGCATGTACATTAGCTTGAAATGCTGATCTTTAGTTTATTACAATTTATATACATTGCGCTATATAAATAAATATCTCATTTATATTCTTTTTGTATTAGCTTAAATGAATGTGTTTGTGCATTTCTTTTGTGTACTAAAAAAATAAAAATTTTTCTATTAAGAAGTGTTATATAATCCATAGTGATTATTAAAACTTGTTTTAATTTATAAAATATAATAAATCACCATGCCAGAAAATCTATACATCAGAAGATGATTAATTTGGTTTAGAGACAGTGTTGGTGAGTCGAAAAAGTTGTGTAGTTATCTAGGATAGAAATGACAAAGAGAAAACCGAGTGTTTGCTGCTAAGACTTTGAACAAATATGTTTGGCATTGAAGCACAGTATTCATTTGACCAAGCCATTATTTTTTCATAGAATTATTCCTTTCTATTGCCATGTAATAAAATATTCATAAGTGCCTTGCAAACTGTTGCCTATATATGACTAAGAAAATGAAATTAAGGCCTTAGCTCTGTTAAAAACATGTGTTATATTCTGACTTTATATACTACTGTTTGTCAGGGAATACTCTACATTTTAAATGAAAATCCTGAAATAATCAAAAACTCTGCTTGCATTCAAAAAAGATTCTGAAGTCAAAGATATTATTTGGCTCAATAAATATCCATAAGCTTACACAGTGCCATAAAATCTGTGGTCAAGAATGTAAATAAATAACATACAATTATAAATGATATTTGTTTTTATAATTATGTATTAAATATTAGTATAAGAATTTATCTCAGATATATTATACAATTGCCAATTGTTAGATGATATCTTTTTCCCCATTCATATTTTTTCTTTACATTATTTTTTATGAGATGGCATGTCACAGGGATATTAAATAATTTTTTTATGATAATAAAAACATTTAGTTATTTGCTATTCTGGTTTGCTGTTTTATTTTGCAAAGTGGTTTAAAATTCTAGTATATTATCAGCATTATTTAGATTATGGATGACTCCATTCTGTAAACTGTATTACTGCCAAAATGTTAACAGGGAATTTTGTTGTGAGTAGATTGTGTTCATTGGTAGCTCTTCTGGAATAAAAAATAGTGCTTTGAATACTGGTTATTGCCATGAATCTCTAAATTAAGTTACCAGTGTGTAGAAATCATGGGACTGACTATCAAAAAGATAATTGATAGAAAATGATAATGATCAATAAATATAGCATGTGTTTAAACTGAACTTATAGAGGAAAGAGACACTTGCTTGATCATCAGTGTGGCTATTTGGGAAATCCCAATAATAAATAAAAATATTCCGTTAATCTTGGTAGTTCCTTTGACATATATGGAAAATTAACAAAAAATGTAAAAACTACTTCCCATTATCACTTTTATTGTTAAAAAAAATTGCCTTGACAACAGATTGAAATTGTTGATTGTTGTTGATATAGGAATTGTCTAAGTGTTGACTGGTTGTTAATGATATATGTATGTGTGTGTGAATGTATAATAAAATTGTTAATTTACTCGATTTATTTCTACTTATGTAGACTATAATTATATGTATGATTATTGTCTCTAAAGAGCAACACATTTAATTTAGCTTAATTTTTCCAATATAATGTCTGCTATTAATGCCTGGAATCTGTTTCAATTTTTAGTGATAGAAATTTTAATTTAAAAAAATCTAAATATGAGGAATATCTTGAGCCAATGAAAATTGAAAGAAACGACAGAGGTTAGAAATAATGAGCAGAGTTGAAAGGACATTAATATACTTACACTTTGTCTTTTATTTTTTATAACATTATTAAATTTCTATTTCTGAATATCTAAGGTTACACTTACATTTCAATTTCATTGAATTTTTTTAAGAGCAAATTAGTTAAGTGAAATTTTGTTGATGTCAGAGACTAAAGAAAATTTAAATGTCTTTTGTCAAAAACTATCAAAATTATACTGCTAACATTTTGTTGGTCTTTTTATATTTAATTTTACTTTTTTTAAAGAGAGATTCCATTATCTGAAGATATGCTTTACCAAGATATATATAAAAAATATTAAATTTTGGATGAATCATATTTCTTATTGAATAACAGGAAAGACTGAATACGATTTGATATATTATTGCTCTTATTTTCCATTTCATATATTTTCCAATAGTTAGTCTTACTGAGAAATAAATAGTGGGAGCTCATAAGAGCTTGCTTATGAAGTTAATATTTGCTCCAGAACATTTTCATAGCTTGCAAGCTAAAATAAAGCCTTTTGTTTTTTGACAATTTATTTCTGTTTATTTCTCTTTATTAGTTGATTTTGTTTATTAGCAAAGTTATTATTTAAATTTTTTAGACTAATTTCATTTATTAAATTTACATGAAAAATATAAAAATTAGAGAGTTAAAATAGAAAATAAGGTTTTACTCAATTTAACAATACAATCAAGAATAAATCTTAAAAATAAAAAAATTGTCAAACGTGTTGATTTTATATATCACCAAAGAATTTAATAGATGTGTCTTTTATCCTTCAAGCTTTAAAATAAATAAGATTCAAACCTATTCTGATTTGTGGTGAATAATATTTAGTATTTGTCATCCTCTGAAATTTATTGTGTCTTGTATTGTCAAAGTTTACTCAAAATTTAGTTATTATTTATATTGTTTTATTTTTACAATAAGCTAATAGAGAGTGCTTAAATATACTCATCATCATCATCATCATTATTATTATTATTATTATTATTATTGTTATTATTATTATAACAACAACAATAATAATAGTAATATTGATCTATAATATACTAATTACATCTGGGTCTCGTTTTACATGGATTTATTTAACGCGATTTTGAAGTTACGCGATTCATGTTTCTTCGGAAGTCGAACTCCAATAATGTGCTATTACTTTAAATAATAAATTTTGCGCACTTACGTCATATTGAAAGTAATAGCACATTATTGGAATTCGACTTTCATCTTAGTAATTTCAATATTTTCAGTGCTTTATGATAGTAAGATTTTATGCAATAATGAAATTAAAATCATGATTTCCACATTTTATGTATACACACATTAAATTTTACAAGATTATAATAATATTCATTAAGGCTGTAGCCTCAAGCACATGCATATAAAATGCGATAGTAGGGACCTCTACAGGTCTTAAAACCACAAGCTTACTCAGCTTGTGGTTTTAAGACCTGTAGAGGTCCCTACTATCGCATTTTATATGCATGTGTTTGAGGCTACAGCCTTAATGAATATTATTTACATAATAAATGTGTGTTTAAATAAATTTATAATTACAAGATTATAACGTAAATTTGTTCAAACATAGTGCATGTTAATTTTGCATTTTAAATCACATTCTGTTTTTGCTTTTTAAAAAAGAACATAATCAATTATTATTTTCTTATTAATGACACTAATCATGAACGTGCTCTTAAATTCCAACGAGAGCTAAATGCTTGTATGTCTGGATATCGCGAGCTTCATAAACAATTAATAAAATCATCATCTCAAAGATTAATTACTAATTACATTGTCACTAGAAAACCATTATTACAACATGAGAGTAAAGTTGGTGCTAGTTGTATTTCCTTTTGTGAAGAAACTGATTTTTTACCAGTTTGCAAACGAACCTGTTCATCGGCAAATAGTGATAATAATTAAAACATGTATAAAAAATGTAAATTACTGTACTGTAAATTATGCATAAAAATACATATTGTTTTGAATAAAATTAAATATTATAGTTAAAAAAAGTTTGTCTTGTATCAATTTTTTTCGAATTTGAAATTTTTTATTAGTCATATTTTATTTCCTTATTTTTTTTTTTTTTTGCGAATTTTAAAGTAATTTTACATTGGTGCTTTGCTTTTATGCAATTTTTGAAAAATCACAGTCCGTATCCCCCCTTTTTCAAGGTAAGTTACGTCTATTTTTGTGCGATTTCTTTTGCGTGTGTTTTCTGAGGAACCTATCTATTGTATAAAATGAGACCCAAATGTACATAATAATTGGATATACATATATTATTTGTGACAATAATAAAAAATTATAACACAATATTTGGTAACAATCTAGTTGGCCATCTACACTGCATTTCCCATTATCTTTATTGAGGATTCTTTGGATTTGAAAAAAAGGGTTATCATAATATTATGTAATTTATAAATTCAAGATGGAATCTACAATCTCAATACATTTTCACTGACTAGTCTTTTTTGCAAACTTTTAGTATTATTTGTCTTTTCAATTTCTTTTTTAATTTTGAGAAAAGAAAAAATAGGAGAGGATGGGAGGGGGGTGTGAGAGAAAAGAAAAATACAATCAATTCAAACTTTTCAAAGTTTTACTGGATTTTGGACCGTAGCACAATCTAATATTGATGTATAATTTCAAACACCCCTTTTAGTATTTATAATTGACAAGTTTGTTTGAAATTTTTATCATTATTATATGTTTTTAAAATTTCTTCATTATTTGCTTTTTAAAAAGTGAGAAGGGGAAGAGAGTAGAGAATACTGTTAATAATAGAAATGTTATCAACTTTAATTAAAAGAGTAATTATCAATTACATTAAATACAAAATACTAATCAAATCAATAACCTAAATACAAATAAATTGGCTGGCTCTGAAATAACAACAAATTAAACAAAAAAGAACTTAAAATGAAACTTCTTTCTTATTTCTTTGAATTCCCACCAACCACCTGATAATTGTTTATTTTTCAACGTCACAAAAATCCAAAACTAAAAGGATTCTTCACTTTCATTTTGAACCAATAAATTTATGGGCAGCCCTGAATGAACCAAGTAAAATCGATCTAAACAACCCTCTTTATCTTTCTTTTGATCAATCATAGATGGCATAAGATCTCTAAATGAAGAATACAATATATATTACACCATAATATTATCATTATACAATGACTAATTAAACAATCACTTTTTTCTTTTAAAATATATATGTTCTTCCAAATTATAAATAAATGCATAAACTTCTTATTTCTTTCCAAAAACTTTATTTCTATATATTAATTAATGAACATAGATATAAATTCCCATATTATACATTCCGAATGTTTCAACTGTTTTTGGAAATGTATATGTGACTTTATATATATATGTTCATTAGTTAATATATGGAAATAAAGTTTTTGGAAAGAAATAAGAAGTTTATGTATTTATCTATAAATGAAGAATGTAAGAAGAATTTTTTAAAATTAAAAACTAAAAAATAATAATACAACAATTTAAATGAACTCTCTAAGTCTATGTTTCCGGTTGTTATTTAAATTAAAATATTTTAATAATATGATCAATGAAAAACAGAAACTTTATTTTTAAATTAATGTCTAACAGGTTAAAGAAAAAAAGTATTTACTGCGATGCATGGTGGGAAAATTTTTCCTTTTTATCTTTTAGTTTTCTGTTGTATTTTTAAAACTTTTTATGAATTTAGATTTTAGGTATATAAAGTATATTGAATTTTAAATTTATCAATTTAATTATACCAGAAATCTTTGCTGATGTAGATGCAGTATTTTAAAACAACAATTAAAGAGAAAATGGAATGCAGGTAGAGAGAGTAGATTTTGACCTTATATTTTACTATCTATTTATTAAGTGTTTTTGTTTATCAGTGACTATACATACAGTAAATAGTTTTTGAACTAGAGCAAAAATCATAAAAATATATCTTTTGTAATAATGAACTAAAAATTATGTTGATACAAAAGCATTTGTATAAACACATAAAAATTTACATTATAATAGTATTATTCACAGTAAAACAATTACTTTAATGTAAAAAAAGTAAAATATTGTTCACACTAACATAAGTCATTGCAACTCACATTAAACATTTACTTATTACAAATTAGACACTGGTTTATGCATTTTTTACTAGTCTTTCAAATATATTTATCATATTTTACTTTTCTTAAATATTAGTTTGTTTGTATGTACTTCTAGTATATGTTTTCAATTATTACTAGTGAATAGTCAAGAAATAACATTCTTACAAGCTATTTTGATAATAAATGCATTTTAAAAATAAATAAAAATAATGTCTTAACTCTTACGAGGAGTGGGCATATCTAATTCTACTGATGGATTCTCAGAGCTTTCAAAAGTGCTACTTTCTTCTGTTGTTGCAGTTCTTCTAGAAACATTTTGGTATTTTTCCCTTAATGTCCAGTCTTCTTTCATTAGTAATTTTTTTAATTTTTCTGTTATAATTAAATATAAAAACAAAATAAATATGGGCAAACATGTTTTAAATATATAAAAAAAATCAAATAGATTAATTTTTGTAATAATAAAAGAATAAAGTATTGACAGTATAATAAATATTACTAATACTCATTATAAAATAAAAAATGTTTTCAATTATTTGATAAACTATTTTCAACTGAAAATCTTTTAAATATGGCAGAAATAAACATCATTTGATTTTTCAAGATTCATGAATTTTAATATTCGTATTTTAAAAGTGCATTGAATACAGGTTAAAGCCTGTTTAAAGTATTTACATATGCTTTCTGTGTGCTCAATAAATTAATTACTACTCTTCAATAGTTTATAGAATGTCCAATGTTAAGATAATAATATTAACACACTGTAAATCGCAAGATTTTGCGTAAGTTAATTTGTAAAGGAAATAGTGGACTTAAACAGTGAAGAAAACAACTACTTCATCCTTCTAAATCAAGATGCTTCAGATTTGCCTATATAAGTGGACATTTAGATTAAAAATAAGATGGCCACTTTTATCTTTATAAAAGTCACTATCTGGTTTCGTGGTTTGGAATGTTCTTTCTATCGGCAAAATATGCTTGATTATAATAAATTTTAAAGCGCATTGAATACAGGTTAAAGCCTGTTTAAAGTATTTACATATGCTTTCAGTGCACTCAATAAATTAATTACTACTATTAACCAGATTAAGCCATCAAACATCACATGATCACTACTACATGGAGAGTTTTGCCTGTTCGATTAACCAGATGTACCCAGCCTTTGAAAAGGCAGTCTTTTTTTTAATTGGTTGCTTTTACAAATTTTTTTTTAGATTTAATGTAAATTAAACAAAAGATTTTAATATTATATAAAGAAAGGTGATAAATGTACCCCACCTGTAAGGCCATCCTTTTTATATTACAATTTATTAATGGTGGAATTACTTCTTAGGCAGCCTGAAAGGCTGTCATTTCATAATCTTTTTTTAATTGGTTGTTTATATAAATAAATGTGATAAATTTACCTGGCCTGAAAGACCACCATTTTAGTAATAGTTTTTTTTTAGTTGGTGGAATAATTTTTATTTATTTTGAGAATTACTTGGTTTAAATAAAATGCTTGTAATCAAATTAAGCTTCTAAATTAACATGTGAATGTACCTGTTATATTTGATATGTGAATTTGACATGTTACAGACAACTATTATTGTCAGAATTATTTCCTTCGCTATAAAAAATGATTTATTTACATACAAAAATATCTCCTGTAGGGTTTAATTTGAAGTTATGTTTAAAAACAATTCTAATTGATTTTTATGTAAATATGCCTGTTTTATAATAAACCATATGCTATAAATTGTATATAGTGTAACAGAAGAAAAATAAACAAGAGAAAGAAAGAGATTCTATTTTATGTCCTAGCTCTGAACATCGAATCTGGACTGGTATAAAAAGTAAAAACATGAGAATTCCGCTTATTACTGCCCAAAATCTTTGACCAAGCTAAATCTGCAACAGTACAAAATGAGGAAAGATTTAATCAATCTTTTTATTATAATAAAATACCAACATGTAAGAATACTAAAATCTATAACAGAATAAATTGATCACATGGAAATGTTTGCTTTTATATATCCTATGAATTGTATAAAGTTAAAATCTATAATAATATTAGTTGTACAATACCAAATCTAAAATTAATAGTACTTTACAAATTAAGTAAACTAAATCTGTAATGATATAAATTTAAGTAACAATTTTATGTAAACTCTACCAATAAAATAATTCAAAATCTATATTCAATGAAGTTTAAATTTATGAATAAAATCTATATACTACATAAATATCATTCTGACTGGGGGGCAATATTGTCTACACAATATGAAATAATGTACTTGAAAATTATGATAGATATATTAATTAAACGTTTATAATGATATACATTCATAAATAACCCTTTCATTATTATATGCTAAATTTATACTATATTCAAGAATGAATAAAGTTATTAAGCTTAATTATTATATAAAATTTTATTATAGTTTATTAACTAACTTTTATACCAATAGATGTTCATAAAACATTAGAATTACTTTTGATTATTACTGAACTTTGGCAGGATAATAAAATTTATATTATTTGCTAATTAGATTTTATATGCTTATATTTGAAATGAGTTTCTAAATTATGATTGCATACCACATATTTATTAATTTGAATAACACTCTTGACACAAATGTAATAAATAACAACAATTTTATTCACAAAATTAATAATAAGACTATAAATATGCTGTAGTAATTTAAATTAATGTATTATAGAATATTATATCTGTTTAATTAAACTATAAGAAGATGGAAAACATTAGAACATTCTTTCTCAAACCACAAGAGTATATTCATTTATCCATTGTCTCCAATAGACATTATATATAAAATATATATAAAAAAAATATTAATTTGTTACAGTTTGTCTAATGAGCACTTATCAGAAAACAACAAATTATTAAATAAAATCTGTTATGATTATTTAAATATAAATTTAGAGTTATTAAGATTTTCTTTTGGTTAGTTACATATATATTTATATGTTCACTTTCACACATGTATATATTAGATAACCTTTTAAAACTAAAACAATATTAAATCAAATATAATTACATAGAGTATACAACATGCATAAATAGTGATCAATATTTATCCTGAAGAGTTCTCCAGTTTTCAAATCACTTTTATTAAGTTTGTATATAGAAGATCCCAACAAAAATTCTTAAAGTGATTTTAAAATACAATTCCAAAAACTTGTTTCTTTTAAAAGTATCCACAATTTATTCAACAACTGATTATTAATAATTCCTGGAAATATTTCACACTGTAGTTTACATTAATTAATAAGTATTATCGTTTTTAAAATGATAATTATCCCATTTGAAGTTGTAATCTTTAGTAAGTTTTTTATTTTTTTATTGATATCAGGTACATATATATTAATTACAATGGTTAAACTTTATCAACATTTTATAACTTTTAATTATTCGATTTGTTAAATAATTATTTTATTCTTCATATATTACTGATTTGTTTGTTGGCATATATATATATATATATATATATATATATATATATATATATATATATATATATATATATATATATATATATTGTCACCTCAACTTTCTCCGCGCAATCTTTCACTTATTCAACCTCCATAAACCCTCATTTATTTCAAGTAGCTAGTCAATTGAATTTCATACTAACTTTAGGATCAAATATACCGGGGATGCCAAATTGCAGCTATAAATTGTAATGCCCACCAGAGATCATCATCATTAGCCATATTTAGGACTATAGAAGATACTGGAGAAAGTAATTAAATTGTCTCTCAAAAAAAATAATAATAATAATAATATTGATAAAACCATTCAATCTATGTGGTCTTAATTTCAAACCTAGCATTAGTCATGCAAATATTTCATGTTAAATTTATTATAAAATTCATAATAATAAGACAACTTTCTTCCACAACTTTATTATAAATATCTGATCTCGAGTGGTAACTACAGAAAATACTATATACAGTTCTCATTTATATCTGACTGGAAATAACTCAGTAATCAATGCAGAGAACTCATAATCTATGTTCATAATATAAAATTATCATTTAATTTAACATTAGATAAAAATTATCACAAATAAATCCTCCCCATTTTATTCCATTACTTTATTTTTCGTTCTCAGCATTTATCACTTTCAATAGCTACAATTATATAACACGGAATGTCTGTGTTATGTTCTCTAAACTGAGAATTCTAATCTTATTTCTCTAACACACCTATATCTTTTGATAAACTATCAATTCATGATCCCTACTTTTATAATAGTATAAAAATTTTATTATAATATGCTACTTGACTTCCAAACTAGCTTTTAGATTAATAATTGAACTGCTCTTTCTCAAGGTCTAGATCTGTCAAGAGGTGCCCTTATAGGCGATTACATTGTAATGGATATGATTCCAAATATGCTAAGTTGAAATTTGACACGAATTTACTATTGGTAATCACTCTAAACACCGAGAGCAGAAAAGGGATTTTATGTCTGCTCCCAATATTCACAACATTACAATGAATCAAAAGATTAAATTTATTAAACTTAACTCAACTATTCCCTGTCATTTTATTCTATTATTTCTAATTTATTGACCAAATTTTAATCAATAACTTTAAACCTATCATATTTTGCTAAAGTAAACTATGGAAGTAAACCATGGACATTAATCAGATAAATCAATCAAAATTTTACTTACGAAAGTAAATTACGGAAATAAATCATAAATCAGATTGTGCAAATTAATGATGAAACTAAAGTATGTTAAAATGAATTATATAAAAGTGACTTATACAAAATGGATTAGATTAATCGAATATAGGAATAA
Source organism: Epiperipatus broadwayi (assembly GCA_028023455.1). Classification (NCBI taxonomy): domain Eukaryota; kingdom Metazoa; phylum Onychophora; class Udeonychophora; order Euonychophora; family Peripatidae; genus Epiperipatus; species Epiperipatus broadwayi. The sequence goes on from JAQFVV010000468.1 coordinate 11,830, forward strand.
TCAAGGTAAAATTAACACTGTAAATCAATCATGGAAACAAAGTATAAATATAAAATTAACTATGTGAATCGAATATGGAAACAATATGATAATGACTACTGCAAATCGATCTTGGAAATAAATTATCATTATAAAATAAATAATTAAATTTAAATATAAACTAATATGACTTTAACTATAGGTGCTGGATATATAGATTCTGGAGATATTTGAAATATCAAAGCACAAAACACTATGTAATCTTATAACAATAGTAAACTTTATTACATTAACAATAATGATAAAATTAAATAAAAACACACTAAATTATAATATTGTTACACACAAATATATGATTCCGATCTATTCAGGACTCTTATTCGAATACATGTTTGAATTAACTAATTTCCTGGATGACTCACTTCTTGTTTTGACCCATTCATTTATTAAATAAATAATTAATAATAATAATAAATACAATCGCTCACACATGGAATCAGAAGTCCGTATATTTTAGCTTTAAGGAAACTTATGTCTTGAAAGAGAAGAAAACCTATAAATTTCTATTTCCCCCCTTTTATTGTAAACATTGTCCATTGGACTATTCCAAAATAATATATTCGCTTCAATTATTCTAACTAACAATGTGAAATAATCTTAAATTTCTAAACCATTTTATCAAGCAATAATTTTCACATTTCCAATGAAGAAGGAGGATATGCCATAGAAATCCCCTACTGATTTTGCAAACGGGTTTAAATTCAAAACCCACACTTTTACATTCATGCTTGTCAGATCTTTATGTTTTTGACTGTATATCTTAATATGTCAGTATGTCCGCTCAGCTTGACGACCTCAATTTACCATCATTCAAAAAAAATCAACACAGATCGGTTAGTTTATTAATTAAAATCTTTGTCATTCTTCATCATACATATACATCTGACTGAATCCTTATCCTTTCAGGTATTCTGTCCCACATAAGAAAAACTCTTCATATCACACATCACCATGCAGTATTTATAATGCGCACACAGCCACGTCTTGGTAAGGGAAATTAAAAAAAAAAAACAACATCAACTTTAAACTTAAACTATTTGCTTGAGCCAGAGAGAGCGATCTTTTCTTAAGATCCAGAATCATGTAAAGAGCTCCTCTTAGACACCTATTCTCTATATTGGCATGCAAAACATTTTCTACACTTAAACAGTAACTTTATTAATAATTCCCTATCTTAACAAATAAATGGAGTGAAACTTAGTCATCTCCGCCTGCCATGGTATATAAATCATGAGACAGCCACTTCCCATCTATTGGGTGGTAGAATAACTTTATGTTAGTAATGACAAGCATTTATGGCTTTATATATGCCCATATCTATATCAATTACAGCCTAGATAAATGACAAAGACTAACCAAATCCCGAATAAAAGCATATATGAATCACTTCAATTTTAAACAGTCAAGCCAACAACATACCTAACATTTATATTAATAACAGATCAACAATACTTTAGCATAATTATGGATTCTACGACCATCCCCTCACTCTTCATATTTACTATTAAGCACAAATTAAAATTTTGTTAAGAATAATAAAATATTTATATCATTTCTCTCTTTACTTTTAAATTTAAACTTACGTGAGCATCTATACTTAAATGGTATCAAAATCTTTTTTTTTCTCTTTCCTTCAAACATTTTAAACATAAACAAAATATTAAATTAAATAATCTAGTGATTAGAGTGTGACATAGCATATAAACAAAATGAAATATAATAAAAAAAACAAATGACATATTATATAAATGAAATAAAATAAAGAATAAATATCAACATTACAGATAGTCTCTTTTAAATGTCTTTCCTTCCACTGTCCATCAATCAATTAATATATTCAGTTCATTTTACTTAAGATAGCTATATAATTGCATATCAGACAGTTATTTTAATTAAATGTGTATAGAATGCACAGACAGTCATTTGAATCAAGATAGATAAAAAAACGTAGATAGTTATTTTAAATCAAAAGTGTAGCTACAGAAGAATTAATAAATTTTAAAAAAGTTCTGCTGATTACCTTCCATTTGATGACTTTCTTCCTGGATTTGAATTTCTTGGTTTCTTTTCTTCTTCTTTTCCATTTGAAGGTTCAAATTATATACAACCAGCAGTTTCTGATTACCAAACATGAATTAACTTTTTAAACATTTTCAGAAGTTTACTGCAGTCTCTTTAAACAAATTTTAAACAGCCAAATAATTATTATAATTTGAATTGGAGCTTCAATCTCATACAAAATTTTGACAGTTCTCTCCTTCAATGAATTTTTAAGAAGCAGAATGGATAAATTGTGATATTCAGCATAAAAAATCTTATCAAAAGTTGACTTCTTCATAATTGATGTGAGGAAGAGAAACATGCACCACTCATAGATGAATTAGAAATTCATATTTTGGTATACTATAAAACTTAACTTCATTATTAAATTCTGAGAAAGAAAATTAAAAAAAAAACTTGGAGATTAATTCTTAGTTAGCCCGTTGTTCTCAATTAGCAAAAGTTCTTTCCTGTTCACTTTTCTCAGTTTTTATAGGGTAAAAGAAAGAAAAGAAAACATATGTTAAACCCCCCTCCCCCAGTGGTTCCTCTTCAAGTCTAATTAAAAAATCCCCACTCAGAACGAACAATGACTCTTCCTTAAGTGTTACTTTTTTAACAAATTTGTTTAATCTGAAACCAGATCTCTTTAATTAACACATTGGTGACCAATTTATGAAAATTAGTCAAAGAAGATATAATTAAAAACATAAGCTTACTAACACTTTTTAGTCAAACAAAGGTTACATTCATTTGATCTAAATAATTTCTTATTTAGATTTACATTTTAATAATATAGAAAATTATGTCAGTTTCTATAAAGTAAAGAAAAAAAATCAAACCCATATATCTGTATCACACACACATACCTGTACAGAACATGAAACAGAAGTCTGATTATTCAGATTATATGAACACAAATATCCATCATAATTTCTTATAATTACAAGCATAAAATCAATTATAATTTGTGATAATCATAAACATAAATATTCACCATAATCTCCTATAACTCTAAACTTATTCTCCAGAAAGAAACTGTTAACTAAAGCTACTGACAATCAATTCAATCTTAATTCTCATAAACTCTTTAGTAATAGATATTTCATACAAACACAAACTGTCTCTATATATGTTACTTGTGAGCTATATAGCCATTACTTTCTCAAATAAAACTTTAACATTTCTTATAGCAAAAAAAAAAAATTCCACAATTACTTCATTTTATTATATTTGGTTTATAGATGGTATAAACCAAAAGGCTACAATATATATATATATATACTATATATATATATATATATATATATATATATATATATATATATATATATATATATATATATATATATATATATATATATATATATATATATATTGTACCTATATTGATATAGGCACATATAATTTTATCTAAAATTATTATTAAAGTAATCTTTCATAAAAGAAAAACATAAAATTAAATGTTGGAGAGTTTATTGCAGCTTATTTTTGAAAAAGATAAGAATTAAATAGTTTTTTTTAGTATTCGTAAAAATATAATTTAAAAAGTTAAAACATACAAATCTCTTTTCATTCAAGTTTAATTAAAGAAAAAATAATGTTAAAACTAATATATGACCGTATATATGTGCGATTGTCAACAATAGAATAAATGTTATTATAAAGTTAAAGAAGATTATTATTAAAAAATACGGCAATGGTTATTAATTAAAATATAAAACAACATCTCTGCATGGCTATTACTAATTAAGCAATCTTCCAAAACACGTTTATCAAAGGATTAATTGATAAGGAATTTGACAACAGATCTTTGCCAGAGATATCAGAAAGACAACAAGGTGCAGGTATAAATAGACCTTTTTTATCGGACAGTAATTCAGTTCCACAAATTAATTGAGTGAGTGCAGTTCAGAAATTAATTGTGCAGTTAACAAACAAAATGCAGTGTTGAGAATATCCTGGGAATGCACGTTTATCTCCAGCCCAGATGTCCGAGAAAACAGCAGATCTGCCCGTGAAATAATGTCAGCTTAACATCTTAGAAAAATCTCTGTCAGTATCTACTTGTCTCCGATAGTAATAATCGTGAAAATCAGGAAACTCAGCAAGGAAACATCCCAGCCGGCTGGAAGCATTCATACTGGAACCATTTATACTGGAAGAAACAACAAACAAGAAGAAAACACAAGAAGAAAACAAAGTGTTAAATCTACGTTCAAAATCCTAGGTAAAACATTTGCTTATTTTCATTATACTGTAATAGCCATTGCATTTCATTAATTCATGCAAATCCTCCAAGAGTTTAATTATATGAACTCGATATCATACATAAATGAACTATTGATATGTGTGTGATTAAATTTCAAATGCTATGTAGTCCTTTATTATCATTATTATGTGTGTGCATGAGTTAATATGTGCGTGATCATTATATCAATATTTATTAGTTAAATTAGAGTGTTCTGTTATTAAATCTATAGGAATATTTAAACTATTTAGAAATGTTAATTTAAAATATGCGTGTGTTTTATTAGAATTATAAAATATTTAAATTTAGTAAATAAATGTTAGTTAATAAATTATCTTTAAAATTAAACTTTATTTGTCGGTCATTTCTTTTTATCAATTCTTTTACAATTCTTTTTATCAATTTCCTTTTATCAAGTCTTTCAACCACTAATTAAGTATAATCTATTAGTGATTACAAACAACTGAGCTAATCGTGGATTTAGGCGTTGAGTTAGTGGCCACTCTTCAAAGTGCGTTGTCTATTCTTTTAGAATAAGCAGTTGGCGCCCGTGTTTATACACAAACAAAAAAAAGTCCTTTGAACTTGGTGTTGAACTCAACAGCCAAGAAGAAGCTATGTCCTGGAAATGTAACGCTAGTTATATACTTTATAGCTATCATTTCCGCATACATACTCTCCGAGTATGTTCTTCTCTGCCTAAGAGGCTGGTGTTTCGAATCCACACATTCGAATACGGTTCAATGGCTTTACCCAATGTGGGACGAACTTGTCATAAATGACAGTTAATTAAATACTTTGTTTCTTGTTTGAAAATTTTGTTTTATACAAAAGTTAAATTACGTATGTAAAAGTGTTTTAAAAAAAAAAGAATTGACCGAAAACTTTTTTTTCCTTCTTCAAAATGAAAAGAGATTTTGACATTTATGCTATCAAATCAGAGTCAATTGGGTGTTATGGGCAGAGTTAAAGCATTAAGAGTGGGTAGTGAAAAGGACAAAAGGCTGGAGTTAACGTGAGTTTCCATCTTAGTAAGAAAAATAAATAAATAAGTTGTATTTAAATTTAGTTTAACATAAGTGCTAGTACTTTAAAATTGAAATGTTCGAAAATGGATCCGAAAGAAATCCCAATATATTTTAAAAATCCCCAGTTAGTAGAAAAGGAGAAAGAAGAAGTATCTGAGACGTGAATGATGATGAAAATGATCATGAATATGATGCAAGAGTTCAAAGCAGAATTGATAAAAAAAATGCGTCAAGAAATTAAACAAAGTCAACAAGAATTGTGTCAGAAATTTGAGCAAAGTCAGTTAGAACTCAAAGCAGAATTGAAGGAAGAAATTAGTCAGGTTAAAGGAGAAATTAATGAACTCAGAGCAGAAATTAGAGAAATGAAGGAAATGAGGGGTGAAATAATAGATGAATTAGAAGCAAATCATATAGCCATAGAAGCTGTAGTGAAAGATTTGAACAAAGAAAGTCAGGAAAGGGCGATAGTAGAAGAAAGCATAAAGGAAGTGAGGGCTGAATTAGAGCAAGGTAGCATTAGATATAATAATTTAGAAATGAAAATAATAAAAATAGAAGAAACATGCCAGGAATGGAGAAGCATAGCTAGGACAATGCAGGAAGAATTAAGTTTGTTAAAAAATGAAGGCATTCAGAGTGAAATAGAACGTAGAATTGAAAGTGGTGATAGTTTGAAGTCAGAAGTAAAACAAATGTGTATAAATATAACTAAGGGTCTAGAGTATAAGATGGACAAAATGGAGTGCAAATATAAGAGTTACAATAAGGAGAATAAGCCGGAGGGACCGACCAAGAGATTCCTGGAAGAAAAATTTATGATCACAACATTCAAGGCCAAAGCAGGTGAGAATCCATTAAAACATTTGGAAAGCTTAACTGGTTTGTTCCAAATACAGGAGTGGCAAGAAGGGGATAAAGTTACACTTGCTAGCAGTCACCTTCAAGGAACAGCCTTGGATTGGTGGCACACCCAGTATGCTAAACCACGCACATTTGAGGAGTATAGGTACGCCATCCTAAGAACCTTCTGGAGTGAAGCCTGACAGGATGGCATACTCTGTAAGGTATCTAAAGAAAGATATCCCAGCTTCCATGGAGAAACTCTCATGCAATTTTTTTTAAAACAGGTGGCAAAACTCAAGGCTTTAATGGCATTTCCATTGTCGGACGACCAAATTATAAGAACAATCTGACACAACATGCCACTGCCTGTGCAGAAAATGATGCTAAGTAGCAATGGTCGGATGGTGGAAGAAATGGTAGAATTTCTGACCCGAGTAGATTGTGAAAATTTGGTTCGGGAACCTATAGATAGATATAGGAAAATAGATCAATATAATGATCAGAATGTACATAAATGGGAGCCACCTGACCGAGCATAGTTGTCAGTAAATCGAATGGAATAATAAAATAATCAAAAAGGACCGGAAATGGACTATGAGTCTAATATAATTATTTTGATGTAGGTGAAAAGCCTGAATTAGAATTTCACTATTTAAAAATGAATGAATAATAATAAATGAAATGTTGCAAGAAATAATAATAATGGAGGCTTCGCAAAATAAAAGATTTTTTCTCCACGCACATATTAATTAAGGAAATGTTCGTAAATAAACAGTTCAAATAAATAAAAATCAATAAAATCAAGTTAAATAAATGGGTCAAATTAAGGATTTAGAAATAATGTTTGTAGAATTAAATAAATGAATAAAATAATGGAAATACATAAAATAAAAACAAGTTAAATAAATAAGTATAATATATCTGTAGAAAATAAATAAAATATTCGTAGTAAAATAAAATAGTTTTTTTGAATATACGCATGTTAAAATAAAAGTTTGTTTTGAATACCGTAAGTTAAGAAAAGGATGTAAATAAATTGTTTAAAATAATCAAGATAAAAAAATCTCTAGTAAAATAATAATGAATGAATCATAATAAAGCAAAATAGTTTTTTTTTTCTGAGTACATGCACGTTAATATATCAGTTAAAGTAATGGGTTAAAAGTAATATCAAAATATAAATAAATATGTAAATTGATGTCCGTGATAGTTTAGAATAGTATTGTAAGTTAAATAAATATGTAAGATAATGTTCGTAATAGTTCAGAATAATATAAATAAATACGTTAAAGTAATGTTCATGTGTATTTAAAATAATATTGTAGGATTAATGATAAATAATATAAAGTCAATCTAAGTTGTATTAGGAGCGTATAAGGGTTCGAATCTAAAGGGATGAGGGTAGTATTGAAATAAGTTAGATAAGGATTAAGTTTAAAGCTCTCGACTGGATAAATTCTAGCACCCATAACGGATTGGCCGGGATCATTCCTCTTTTAAAAAGCGCACTGGCAACAACCAGAGTAAGTCATAAGTCACTTTTCAGGGGAGAATCCCCATATCTCGTACCTCGTTTGGAGATTGCCCTTAGCATGGAAAGGAAAAGATATCAAAAAGCAAACTTAGAAAGAATAATAAATTAAGATTTAATGTTGTCAGAGATAAAATGGTCAAAAATGACGCATTTTACTCTCAAAAGGAAGAGCGGTGTAATGTACCTATATTGATATAGGCACATATAATTTTATCTAAAATTATTATTAAAGTAATCTTTCATAAAAGAAAAACATAAAATTAAATGTTGGAGAGTTTATTGCAGCTTGTTTTCGAAAAAGATAAGAATTAAATAGTTTTTTTTAGTATTCGTAAAAATATAATTTAAAAAGTTAAAACATACAAATCTCTTTTCATTCAAGTTTAATTAGAGAAAAAATAATGTTAAAAATAATATATGTGCGATTGTCAACAATAGAATAAATGTTATTATAAAGTTAAAGAAGATTATTAGTAAAAAACACGGCAATGGTTATTAATTAAAATATAAAACAACATCTCTGCATGGCTATTACTAATTAAGCAATCTTCCAAAACACATTTATCAAAGGATTAATTGATAAGGAATTTGACAACAGATCTTTGCCAGAGATATCAGAAAGACAACAAGGCGCAGGTATAAATAGACCTTTTTTATAGGACAGATCTGCCCGTGAAATAATGTCAGCTTAACATCTTAGAAAAATCTCCATCAGTATCTATTTGTCTCCGATAGTAATAATCGTGAAAATCAGGAAACTCAGCAAGAAAACATCCCAGCTGGCTGGAAGCATTCATACTGGAAGAAACAACAAACAAGAAGAAAACAAAGTGTTAAATCTACGTTCAAAATCCTAGGTAAAACATTTGCTTATTTTCATTATACTGTAATAGCCATTGCATTTCATTAATTCATGCGAATCCTCCAAGAGTCTAATTATATGAACTCGATATCATACATAAATGAACTATTGATATGTGTGTGATTAAATTTCAAATGCTATGTAGTCCTTTATTATCATTATTATGTGTGTGCATGAGTTAATATGTGCGTGATCATTATATCAATATTTATTAGTTAAATTAGAGTGTTCTGTTATTAAATCTATAGGAATATTTAAACTATTTAGAAATGTTAATTTAAAATATGCGTGTGTTTTATTAGAATTATAAAATGTTTAAATTTAGTAAATAAATGTTAGTTAATAAATTATCTTTAAAATTAAACTTTATTTGTCGGTCAATTCTTTTTATCAATTCTTTTACAATTCTTTTTATCAATTTCCTTTTATCAAGTCTTTCAACCACTAATTAAGTATAATCTATTATGATTACAAACAACTGAGCTAGTTGTGGATTTAGGCGTTGAGTTAGTGGCCACTCTTCAAAGTGCGTTGTCTATTCTTTTAGAATAAGCAGCTGGCGCCTGTGTTTATACACAAACAAAAAAAAAGTCCTTTGAACTTGGTGTTGAACTCAACAGCCGAGAAGAAGCTATGTCCTGGAAATGTAACGCTAGTTATATACTTTATAGCTATCGTTTGGGCATACATACTCTCCGAGTATGTTCTTCTCTGCCTAAGAGGCCGGTGTTTCGAATTCACACATTCGAATACGGTTCAATATATATAGATTATAACCTTATATTTGGGTACAAATATATATATATATAGTTTGGTGGAACTGATTTAAAATTTCTCTATCTTTTTCTAGTTGATTTGATTATCATAGCTAGCACTTTGCATATACATGAGACTTGTGTTCAAATTGATTTAATGATGAGATTGTGTAATTTCATTTTTGCTTTGCTTATTGTATATCTTTTCATATATTAGTTTTGCTGTTTTTCAACCACTGAGTTAGAACAGCTGTGCTTAACCTGAAAAAACTAACAGCATATTACATCAAGTTTGTTAAGATAAATAATAATCATTATTTTTTTCTCTTTAAATAATCCTAATCCTAAAGATTATTTAGTTTGGTTAAAACGATTTATTTAGTTAATTTAACTTGAATTAGTTGTAATATTAGTTAATAGAATAATAAACGCATTTTCTTTCTCTTGTCTTTCATTTTAACAGAAATATGCAAATAAGATGAAATGTAAGTGGCTAAAAGGGAGAAGAGAATGTTCAAATATTTTTTTAAAAAAACTGCTATAGAAACAGCAAGTGTAAAGAGCAAAAAAATCTTTTTTTTTTTTTTGCTGTTAAACATATGACGAATATGAAAGCTGTTCTTTAAAAAAGGGAAAGAAACAGATTTAAGGACAAAGAAAGGAATTAAATTAAAACTTTTTTTATATAATTCAAATTACAATATTGTTGTATGCTATTAACAAAATGAGGAGTTAAAATTAAGCAAATCTGTTTAAGTCTTCTAGCCAAAAATCTAACTGCTGTCTTTCAAAATGTCTATAATTGAAATGTAATGACATTATCAACCTCAAAAATGGAAATAACAATTTTAAAGGTCAGTTCTACCTTAAAAAACATTCTTTATTGTTTGCAAACTATTAACCTTGGATAGAATATATTACTTTCATGACTTTAACACATACAGTTGTGTTATATATATGCAGAGTGAAATGCTATATTAACATTTTTGTGTGCCAGTGTCTAAATGATAAGGAATTAGCTATAACCCACTTTGAACTGATATCAGAGATAACATTCCCACTATTATTAAAATTATAATATAGTTGCTGAAAGAAAATAACAGCTAACCAGAAAATTATTTTGTAACTGTCATAATTGTTTGCTTGGACAATCATTCTTGGTCTTTGACACTGACTAAATAAATTAAAAGTAATGAAATATTTTAACTTTGGAGTGTTGCCTAAAATATAAGTAATGGAGTATTAACTTTTAAGGAATGCTCTAATTTAAACCATAGATGCCTTATCTTTTAAAAATATCCGAGTATTCAGAGAACCTACATGGGAATCAATTAGTTATGAAATATTCATTATGGGTGGAAATGAAGGGAAATATAATCAAATTCATAAAATTCTATATGTTGTAATTGAAAACTATTTAATTTATACATTCAGTACATTAAGTGTTAAAAAATGTGCTATTGATTTAATTGGTGAATAGTCACTATATTTGAAATATTATGTATTTTAATTTAGTGTAGTTATTTAAGTCTGTATTTTATTTTGATTTCTATTTTCATATTATCTTATACATATGTGAAGTTCACAGTATATATATTCTATTGTACCTAAAATAATTATTTATCAATTTAAATTCATGGGAGTGAACATATGAAGAGAGTCAATTATTAGGGAACAGTGATTGTGTAAAGGTTCAATGATGGCTTGATCCTGTATGTCTTTCCAGAATTCTGTGTCTATACTCATATTATATTTACTATATATTATTATTTTGCCTATGTTTTAGGCACAGTTGGTTATTATCTTCATTGTTTACTATACTGAAGTACTTATTTCATGTCCTAATTCACTCTAGTAAGACTACACATCTCCTAATTTAGCAGATTTATTGATGAGGGTAATTTTATGTCTCTTTTATTTGAAAAATAAATGTTAACACTATTTGATAATATTACATGGTATTATTCTGTGCTTGTGGTTTAATCTGCAGAATTTATCATTACCATTTTTATTTTTTTTTATATTATTCTGCTCTGGTGATCTAATCTACAGAATAATCATTTACTATTTTTTATATTCTATATATTCGTTTCTGTGCTGGTGATTAATCCATGGAACAGTCTATAATTGTGCTTGTCACTCTGATGATGATTAAAAAACTCACAGAGCACTTGATGTTTTGTTATTCCTTTGCATGGATGAATACATATGTAGGAATATCATTCCTCTTTGTTGTATAAATGTATGTTTGAGCAGAGTCTCCATACATTATGTTAACATTGTTTCCCTCATATTTAAGTTGTTTCCATGTGCTCAGTTACCAGCTATACCAAGGGCCTTCAAATGAATTATTTTCATAATTTATTATAGGTCGGTTATAGGAAATTCCCAGCTCAGTTGAGGTTCAAATTCCCTCCTTGATTCATTATCTCATTATGGCCAACTTTCACAGGTTTATCAATACCAACGGTTGATATTATTATTATAAATTTGAGGTATGGGTGCATTGTTCTGATGTTAACACAATGGAGAAGTTATTGACTAGGTGTTTGAATCCTTTCTCCTGTAAAGGGCTGAAATCAAATCCATTTGTAAGACAATCTTGTATTTATTTGGAATTTATGTACACTATCCATGTATAAAAATAAGTATATGTGATGGTCTTTTATTTTATTTATTTATTTATTTATTAATCTAATTCATGTACATTACCCAGATATAGAAACAATTATATGTGACAGTCTTTTATTTTATTTATTGTTTATTTAATTTTGTAAATATTGTATTAATCAATTATTTATCTAATATTGATGGAGTTATAAATAAATGTTAATTTTATAATTTAACCTAACTATGCCATTGCTATTTGGCATACATAGAATCAGAAAATCCATCATATTAAATAGATCATGCATTAGAGCACATATTGCCACTAATAATTTGAACAAGGTTTACTGAAATTATGAGAGAATATCTTAATGCTTTTGTTCTTGGGTAATTAGTGATGTACAGGGTATAATAAAATCTCATTTACCTACTACATCACCATCTGCTTTGCTTTGTTAATTCTAAAGTATAATCCAGAATTTGTTACTTCTATTGGTGTTCATGATATTGTGACCTAATTTAATAAATAAACTTGCTAGCCAGTATGATGATTGAACCTATTTTCTAATATTATAATTTATGATTTACATATTACAATAAGAGTCTCATTGCTATTGATTTAATTTGACATTCAAATTAATGATGAAAGAACCTAAAATTTATATGCATACCCTTTATTGCAAAGCAAATAACCTACATGGCATTTCTGTAGTAAAATCCTGAGTATATCTGAGCTACTGCCAATTTTGTTATGAGGCTAATTATAATTTTTACTGTCTTGTTAAAAGGTCTATATTCACCATGTGATAGTTGGTATTGATGTAATGTATCATACATTTAATCCTGAAAGAGTAATCTTTAGTAGTTTTATAGATCATACCATCTTGTCCATGATCGGCCATAAGATCTCAAGTAAATAAAAATCGTGAATTAAGATTTTGAAGTGGAGTTTTAAGATAGTCATTAGTGAGCATGATAATTAATTAAATGGTTACACAATTTATTTTGGGTAATTTAACGTACATTCACCTAATGCTGAGATAGGTCTTCATGGAGCACCCTGGCCGTGATCAGATTATATCATAACAGTTTTGTGTTATACCATTAATTGTAACTGTTATGATCTAGGTGGACTTTTCAGTTACTATATATATATATATATATTAACTTGGTTTTAAGTAAGCATTAAAAAAAAAACTTTTTCTTTCTAGAACACTCCTACAACAAATTCCATTTTAGTTATTTTAGATTTCTATCAAAGACTAAGTTATCTTTGAAGCAAACACCAAATTTTCTATTTAGATCTTCATACTGTTGTTTATATTAAGCATTTTAAAGTTATATATACATAACTTTTTAAAAAAAAATTTCATGCTTAATGCATTATATTAATTGAACTGATAGAGCTACATCATATATAGAGAGACCAACAATAAGTAAGAGTGAATCTATAGGGTATATGAGCACAGACTTTCACACGACCCACCACTCTCCACACTATCTCATAACACTGATACACCCGAACACATATATGTTGAAAAGATAAATAATCACCAATATACGTATTTCATGCTAAACCAGCAATCATTAGTTGGTCCAGATTACCATCTCCACACATATATGCTATAAGTGCTCAGATATATATTAAGATAGCCAAACCTCATACTTTAATAGCTAGGTTTCAATCCACTCCGCTCTCCAACTCTTCAACCATCCATCCAATAGAAAATCTGATGATGGAATGCTCAAAGGCTACCCTGAGGCTGAGATTCTTATCACACCCATGTTGACCTGGAGTCAATCTAAACCCTCATATACAGGACATAATCCACTTAATACATATAGAAGGGATGGGCAGACATCTCTACTATGTAATAACTGAAACACACAGGCTTATTATATACCTGCGTCTATATATGTAATATATAGAGCAGAGTGGTGAGTTGTGTGAAAGTCTGTGCTCATATACCCTATATATTACATATATAGACACAGGTACATAATAAGCCTGTGTGTCTAAGTTATTAAGAGTGAATCCTAAGTTAATACATTAGCTATTTAATCCTTTGTTAATTTACATATTAATGATGTCATTAACATAGATATTACCATTAATATATAACTCAAAGTTTTATTAAGCAATTATTACACTTCAATTAGAGATTATTTGCACAAGCCAGTATTTGAAACAATATGTTTTACTTTTAAATTTTAAAATAAAATGATAACAATGACTTTTAATTTCTTCTTTAAAAATACAAATAAAATACATTTGTTTTAAAAGATTATTATAAATAATATATTTTAAATAATTACTTTAAACATTTGCAATTTAAAATGTACACATGCACAGATATTCACACACATGAAAATGTGATATGTTAGTTACCTAAACCTATTGTTATTAAAATATGTGACTAGATAAAGCATTACTGTAGCCTTTATTAAAATATATACATTTTTAAATTTATTGTTTTATAATAATATTTTAAGTTTAACATATATTATTTGTAAAACAAAATAAAAACAAATTGTGAATTACTTTGTACTTTGGGTGTGTCTATAATAACTTCCAAAATTAATATAAAATATCACTTGAGAATTTTAAATATTTATTAATATACAAAATCATGACAATAAGTTATATATATGGTAATGCCTATTAAAATCTAAGCCAGGAAGGTACAATAGCAAGACCGTATATATATGCTCAAAGTATGACATGAAATGTTGGAGATGAATTGAGAGAAGAGTCTCTTCTCTGAGTTTATTATTAAAAGAAGTTTTGTAAAGATGATATTCAATAAATTACTTCCTAATTCCTTTTAATCAACTATAAAATGCTAAAAATTTATTTAAAATCATATTCATAATTCTGATTTTGACGACAATATATCGGGTCGATATCTCCAGTTGCTCGAGTATTATACTTGATGTGATCAAACTTTTGCATAAGAAACATTTTCACCTCAGTAATTTTATATAGCATTAAAGAACTTTTTAACAGATTGTATATAAAATATTACTTAATTAAATGAAATGTTTTAACATTGGTTTCTTAGGGCAGAATCCTACATAACAATTAAAACAGTTCAACTTGATTTTTTTAGCAACAGGCAAGAGAAGGGATAATTAAAACACATTCTATGTTTTTTCTGATTCTTGTTACAATTGTATTTTTTAAAAAATATATATAAATTTTTATTTATTAATACAAAAATCACTATAGCCTATATTTCTTTTCAAATTTATAAAATATCTTTTCCTTTAAAGATATGTATAGCTTAGTTCTTATAAAAATGTACAGAAGTTATTGTGATTTAAAATAACCTTATTCTGAGATGATTATCAATATCTGGATTTTTTTAACTACAAAAAATATATATTCATGATTTTGACCTCAAGAATGTTAGAATATTTTGCAGTGGGTAATATCATAAAAACAAAAAACAAAAGAATCATAGTTAATTAAGAGTGCAGATTCAGTGATAAACCAAAAATTAAATAGCATGCAAAATGAGTACAATTTGGAGCATACTCAAATGTCTTAAAATTTAGAATGCTTTACAGCACATTTTGCAATATAATATTTGTTTTTGAAGAAAGTGTTGCATCAAAAATGCATTTAAGACATTAAATAGTAAGTATTATTTGAGTTTTTGTTTTGTATAAGTGTTACTTCTACTAAGACAAGAATTTAATAAAGCACTAATTTAGGAATAATATTAAAAGAAAATAATTCAGATCTTGGTGCAGAAAATGTTACTCTTTAAAAATTTTTTGGATTAATTTCTAATTTCCCATCTTAACTTCAATTAATTTTATCATTTAATTTTTAAAGCTCATTTTTTATCCAACATTTTTTAATAATGACTTCAATTCATAAATGGATTATTTCATTCATAATTGAGTTTTCATTATTATGCTAAAACACAAACTCAATTTTATCTCTGCTAAGTTATGATGTGACTCTACATCAACTCCAGAATGAGTCCATGCACTAGCACTATCCCTCCTAAAATATCTTTTGGATTAACATATAGCCCCAAATTAAAAATTATTTCTGTTATTACTGCTCTCTGTGTAAAAATTCTATTGTTTATGATTTTCAAAAATCACATATTCATTATTATCACACTATGTTTTCTACAAAAGTTTATAAGCCTTCATACTCTTACTTTTTAAATCTCTATGATTTTACCCAATTCTATCATATCATTTAATCTTCCATTTAACATTATGCATTTTTATATATTTTAAATGCTTTTATATTATCTTGTCCTTACTGTGTTTCTGACAGTATGTCCAAATTTTTGTCTGTATTTATGTCAGGATGTTCTCATTTAGAACTTGAACTTGCATCCTTACTTTTCCTAATACAAACATTATATTTGCAGAGTAAAAAAAAAATTTAAATTGAATTATTTAATTTAAAGTAAATATTTTCAAGTAAATCTGAATTATTCTTCTAAAATAATTAATATTTCATAAATATTTTGTAAAAACAATAGTAAATATATATATATAAAATTAATTATATGGCTTTTTTTTTTCATTTTCAAAGTCAAAAAAAAAAAAATAACTGTTAAAATCATTGATAGCAGGTGTTCTCTTGTGAAGAGAATAAGAAACAATAAAAATAATGATTAAAAGAGGCTGATAAAGAAAATTATTTTATTTAAATTGAAATTATATGTTTTATTTATAACTAAAAACTAAAAGAATAAAATAATATTAAAAAATGATTTTTTTTAAAAAATAGTAGTTTTATGTACACAGCCAGCTAAAAATTAAAAATAAATCTGATTAAAAAAAACATTTGAGATTTTTTGATTTTTTTATGGCTTCAAATACTTTTATAAAACAATATCACATGTTTTTAGTCAGGCTTTGTTATTTTTTTTTACATTTTAGTTGGTTGTTTATATAAATGCATTATTTTTTAAAAAATCTTTTTTTTAATATTTTTTCAATTACTTATTCTAATATAAGCTTTTGATTTTATCATTATAATCACATCATCTATGGACACTAGAATGACTATCAGATCCCTTATAGATGTTTTCACCTGACCATCAAAAACCTATCATTTATAAAAAGGCTACTTATAATAACTTATTTGTTCTTGGATTTAAAACTATACATTTTATCTAATGCTGTGCTAAAAATAAAAATAAAAGCACTTTCTTTGCTTTTCCTCCATCTAACTGATTTCACAGAGTTCTACAGTTATCTATTATTATTTTGCTAACAAAAAGTTAATTACATTTCCTGGCTTATTCATAATACTAAAAAGTCTAATACTTATTGTGTTATTTTTTATCATAATTGATATATAATGGTAACTGGATTAAAGTCTCAATTCTTATGCAATGACATTTTAAAATGTCTACTGTTTATCAATATCCTTATTATAATTTAATAAGTATGTCTATATAATACATTTTGGTTATATAACAATCTTACTCTGAATAAGACTTGTTGTTGTTGTTGTTGTTGTTGTTGTTAATATTTACCTGATCCTATATCCAGCATCTCTGATTTATCTTTCCCTTGGGGAGGCTGCATTGGGTGATTTTCATCATCTCTTTTCACTAAAAAATATTAAGATTATTATTTTATGTAGTACTTTAATGCAACCAATATTTATGTAGAAGATAATGATAATAATAATAATAATAAGATCAAGAATAATATAAAAACTAAATACAAGTATATAAAACACACAATAATAGCAAATAAGTTATGCATTGATTATAAGTATTAAGAAAGGCTTCTAGAAGTTTGGGTTTCTAGATTAATTTTATTATTGAAATTTGTTTAGACATATTAAAACATTTAATCTCACCATATAAAACATATAGATAAAGCATATGAAAAAAATAAATTATCCCCAAGAAAAACATTTTTGGCAGAATCAGATTTCATTCGTTAGACCAGATTCTTACCTCATATGGTTTCACTATCATAGTTCAATATGTATTCGCAGCAAATTACTACAATTCAATTGTTAAGTATTTCATTTCCTGAACAATTTCATTAGATGACATCCTTTTAGAGAAATACATTAACAATGAAAAATATTCATTTTTATTCAAGCTATAGATTACTATTATTTAATTTTTTAGCCTGGTGTACACTTTAAACTTAATTAAAGATTAATATATCAGTTAATAAATTTCAGCAATGAATATTATTCATTTTACATCTTCCTCTTTTTCTGTTTAAGCATGATATCTTAAATATATTAAAACATTTTTAATTTCATATATTTAAAACACATGAATAAAGGCATACCAAAAAACAAATGATCTTCAAAATGCATTTCTGGTAGGATCACCCTTCAAGTAAAGTCAAGGATCTGGGTCTATGAATGAATGTTGATTTTTCCATAAAATACATCATGATGATCATTTTCAATTTTCATGCATCTTTATCCATAGGTTTTAAGTGTATGGAGAGATTGAAAATTTTTTAATATGTCTAAAACATTAGCATAAGTAGAAAAAAAGAATGGAGAATATTTATGTTAAAATTTACTATTTGGTATATTAATCATTAGTTAAATTTAAGGTGTATATTTGGGATAAAAAAATTAAATAATAATCTACAGTCTAATTAAAACAATCGTATAATTTTTGTAAAAATCTAATTCACTATTTGTCTGTCTCATTACTATTTCCTCTTCCACTGCATATCCCCCCCCCCCCATTAAAAGCCATCACATTTTTTTGTTATTTTAATTATTAAGTCTTATCCTAAAATGCATTGAAATCTGCCAAGAATCTTCTTGGTTATGATTATCCTTTCTTGTTTCTTATCTCTCTTTCTATATATGATTAAAATTACCGCAAATCCAAAATTCAACCAGACTAGCCAAGAAAAAACTAAACTAAAACACAACTAAAGGTTTCACTGCTACAAGCTGACTTCTCAAGTATAAAAAACTACAAAAAACAACACCATATACTTATAAAAGATATATTTTGTGGGTTCGTCTGTGTTAAAAATTTAAATATTTATATGCCAATTGTTTCGACTTGATCACGCAAGTCATCTACTGGATGATAAAAGGTAGAAAGATGGTTGTAGAGGTGCTACAATCACTTATATATATATATATATAAAATTAAGAGCATGCTAATATATATATAAAACATTACCCACAAATCCATTTACTTCCCATCCACTCTTAATATTAAAAGAACTCTTAAATAAGGTAATTGCTTCAGAATAATAAATTTTCAATAATAAAGATTCTTTAATTCTTTTTATTTCATTTCTCTCAAAGAAGACAACCTTAACTTCATCAAAATTAATAGTGTGGCCTGTATGTTTTTCATAGACATACATAGCAGAACTAAGATATTTATTTCTAACCCTACTTTTATGAACTTTTATTCTTTCATTTAAACTCAAACTACTCTGACCTATGTAAAGCTTCTTACAAAAAAAGGGATAAAATACACTACACCAGGAATAGTCCTCCTATCAAAAATTTCCTTTGTTTTATTTAATAAATTATTCAAAGTAATATCCTTTTCCAAGCAATTTTTTTATTTCCAAACAAATTCTATTCTTACATAAAATTTTATAAGAAGACAATTTAAATGACAAAGAAATAAAATCATATTTTTTTTATCCTTTACATCCTTACAAATATTACGATTAAATAAAATACTTTTAACAAATTTATCAGTGTAGCCAACACTCAAATAATCTTTATAAAACTGACCTTTCTGAAACAAAGCTACCCCACTAGAATTATTTAATTTCTTATTCCTATAACAATAATTATTGTATGAGATCATGTTTGATGTTGTTAATTTGAAACTCTGGAATACAAATAAAGATGTCATTGACATATTGTGTGTATATTATACCTGGTGTATTTGTGAAATATTTAGGAAGTACATTTGTTTCAACACTGTTCAGAACTATACTGGATATAAATTCATTTAGTGGTAAAACTATTGGCCGCCAATTTCCATATTGCAATGTTATTCATTAAAAAGAATGGTGATGGTTTGATCAAACCAATTTAAAAATCAGTTATAAAACTAATTTGCTTCTATAAATAATTAGATGTTGTGAATGCATGTTTTATGATGTTGATTGACTGTTTTCTGCTTATTGATCCATATAACTCAGTAATGTCTAAAGATCTTATCCTGCATTGATAGCTAATGGTTAGATTTTTAACTTTATTGACAGACACAAATGAGGATTTGATGGTATATAAGCCATATCCTAATTGTTTGGTGACTACTGATTTATCATTTTTGCAGTGCTATAATATGGGCTCAGGCAAAATCTGAACCAGCATTCATTAGTTGATGCAAGTCACCATCTCTCATATATCTCTCTAGTATATGAAAAATATTTATCTATATTAAATAATTACAATTTGAATTACAAATGTCAAACTAACTCAACTCACATCTTTGACTCCATCTACTTTAGATAAATACAGAAATGATTATTACTAATCATTTACTAAGCTAGAGGCAGATATAAACATCAAAACTGAATTAAAGATTAATATATGTTTTTTTTTTTTGTTTAATTAAGCACACACACTGAGATATTCACATTTCTCTTTCCCATGTATAATATTTTTATAAATATATTAAATAACCTCAACCCTATCACATATTCTTTTAACTTCATATAAATAAAGATACAAGACAAGACAAATGACCCCCAAGATGCATTTTGTGCTAATCCAGCACTCATCAGTTAGTCCAGGTACCATCTCTCATATATATCTCTATTACATGAAAAATATTAATCTATATTAAATAGTTACATTTTGAATTAGATTAATATCTGAACTGAAAATTTTATATTTTCATATTTGAAATGATTCTCTCTATATGTAAAATAATAATAATAAATACTGGTTGTACTTAATATTATTTTTATAAATGAATGAACAATCTGGTTGTATTTAATATTATTTTTATAAATGAATGAACAATTTGGAACTTGATTGGATTATCAATATTAAAAAATAATATTAGTATGTATCTATTCTAAAACATTTCAGTGTAGATTATTAATAAAATCCTATTTGATTATTATCATCAGGATCAACATTTTTAATTATCATCAATTGACTGAACATCGAAATCCATTTAAGTTGTATCCAGTTTTCCACTCCATAGCCTAAAGAATATTTAATAAAATGCAACAGCAGAAATCCATCACATGTGGACATTAAGAACATTAATATTGATAAGGATATATAACAGTGTGATTCCTGAGCTTGAAAACTTTTTACAGCAGATTTACAAGAAATATCCTATAACTCTTGCAACATTTCCTGAAGCTCTGAAGAATTACTTGCAAAAACAATTAACTCAACTGCAAAATCTAGATGACATAAACAATCTGCATTTACCTTTGCTCCCTTTGCTTTCCATTTTACTTTATAAAATATATCTTGCAAAAATGCTGTAAAAAATTTTGGATTTATGGAATCACCCTATTGTCATTCTTATCAATGCAATTTTTTAAAATCATTATTCTAATCTAATCACTGTTGATGTATTTTGATAAATGTTCTTCAGAATACAACAATAACTTGGGCCTATATGTTGATGATTCTTAACTTTAAAGGTAAAATAGCATTTAATAGTCAACAACAGATAATAAATTTTCTCAACGTGCCTTATGGAGAACAGTGAAGAAAAAGACAATGCCCACAAGTGTTAAAGATTTGAGCTATTTCTACCATTCTTTTACTTTCTAGTTAAGAATAACTAGATACCCATTTTTTAGCCAAATATTAAATATTTAGGTAGGTTATTTATAGGGTGGTTACCCAATAGAAATTTCAAGCCTGTTTAAAACAATTTCAAGTTTACTTAGACTGAGTTCAATCCAGATCATAAGCACAGCAGGTGGGAGTGCTACCATATATAAACTTTATGCATATATCTTAAGCCTCAAAATAAATAATTATTATCTAAGCCACCCGTAAAGCAGTTAATGATACTATCAAACATTTGCAAGCTTCAGTTAACCAATTTGAAAAGGTACTCATCATTGAAAATAAATTAATAGATGTATTTAAGGTTTTCAGTATTTTCTTGTGTATGAAACAGTGTTAGTATAATATTCAATTTATTACATTTCAATGCGGGAGTTATTAGAGTTTGTTTTCTTTAAATAAAATAATGTAATAAATAAGCAAATGTTAAAACATTTAATGACTAAACAGGTTTGGGTTTTGAACAAAAAAGAATTTATTTAAAGCTAAGTA
Source organism: Epiperipatus broadwayi (assembly GCA_028023455.1). NCBI lineage: Eukaryota > Metazoa > Onychophora > Udeonychophora > Euonychophora > Peripatidae > Epiperipatus > Epiperipatus broadwayi. The sequence continues at coordinate 34,059 of JAQFVV010000468.1, forward strand.
CTTTTGATACCATATAGCATAATAAAAAGGGAGAAAGTTATCATCGATAAATAATGTAAGTTTTGAATACTAAATTGAATCAGAATGGGAAATTTGCTCGCTAATGAGAAGTGAGGGGGCTACAAACACGATATTTTAGAGAAAAGGGTGATGGAGTCTTTTTTATTAATGGCATGGATATTTTTGGCAATTGACAAAGCCCCCTTTACCTTTCTCTTGCTATCTTCACATTCTTAACAAACAATATCGGCCGTGGAAAGATCAAAATTATGACCAAACAGCAGTTCATGATCAAGGAAAAGAGAAGAACAAATTTATATTTGTTAATGATATTATAATGAATAAATCTATTTAATTGAATGTTTTTGAATATGTTTAATGGTATTGAACTTGTAGAAAACTGCTCTTGCGCTTAAAAACAAATGTTTTTATTCAACGTCCTGCCATATTTGTTTTGTTTTATGGTTGTTATAAAATAAGAATAAAATTCTAAAACAATACTTAAATTAAATAAATAGTAAACAGAACTGTGGATAGATTTATTTTGGGAATAACCAGAAACGATGTAACAAAATAAATTTGTGGATTTAAGGCAAAACTATAATGATTCTATAAATTAAAAAAGTTAAGCTAAAGAAACTGTGTATAAAGAAGAAAAAATGTAAAAATGTGGAAAATACTAACTTGAGATTAAAGAATGGCAAACGTGTGTGAAGAATTACTGGCTAAGTGGACTGTCAATGATAAATATAAATGTTAACATCTTTACATGAAAAAAAAATGTAGAATATAAAAAACAATTAATAACAGTTATCTGTAATAGTCTAACATTATTTGATGCTCCCTTGATTAAAACAATTTATTTTAGCCTTTTAATAAATACCTTAATAAGTTCTTTACGTTATTAAGTCTATTATGAATAACTTTATTCAGAAAAAGCAAAATATCATGTGTTTACCTTTATTGTACTAATAAGAATGCAATTTTTATATATTACATGTACTGTTTAGATTATTCTTGGACTATCTTTGGTAGCATTGTTTGGAAAGCAAATTATTCATTGTTAACAGGTATGTTTTTCTCCAAGATAGAATTTAAATGTTCTTAGAATTGTGAGGTCCCTCTGTAGCACTTTCACAAACAATTTATAAATAGATAATCTATCTCCTCCATAAGAGATCCAACCTCAAAATATTTGGGCTTTAAAAAATCTGAATGATAATGATTAATAATAATAGAGTGGATAGCTCAATGTAGCTTGAAAGTTTTTGTTCAAATCCCCTATAATTACACTTAACCTCTAAGTATATGAATTATGCTTGTATTCAAATGTTAACATTCAGCCTATATCCTGTCCATGCCTCTTCTGTGTATTTAAATGGACAAGTTCCTATACATGAGGAGTCAAAGTGACTTAAAGTAAATACGAGCATGACAAAGGGATTTGAGCATTCCATCATAAGATTTTCAATGGTAAGGGTGACTGAAGAAGTTGGAGAGTGAAGTAGATTGAATCCTGTTCATTAAAGTTTGAAAATTTGCTATTTTAATATAAACTGAGCAGTGATTATATATGTGTGTGGGAGATGATGATCTAAACCAACTGATGAATGCTGGTTCAGTGTAAAATACAATATTAGAAATCATTTATCTTTTTCACATGTGTGTGGTTTTGTGTACTGCTTGTATGAGATAGAGTGGATAACTGAAGGGAGTTTGCTTAGTTTAAATTTCCTATAATAATAAAGAACAGAAATAAAATAGGTAAAAAAAAATATTCGTGAAGACTCATTCTAAGTTCGGATTTATCCAACAATTTAAAAATCATGATATATAAATGCCAATATTAAATAGAAAACTTTATCATAATTTTGTTACAATTTTAATAATAAAAAATATATGGCAAAACAATTGACACATATTAGTATCATAAGTACTCGCAAACAAAACTTATTATAAATTATAAATAATATATAAATCATATCCAAATTAATGTTTCGTTCATTATTGAAAAAAGTTAATTTTTAATGAGATTGATTTATTAAAAGAATGTTCTGCACAAGCGTTAGTAATAGGAAATATAAAGAAATTCTAAATACAGTTAATATGTTGGGAAATTTTTCATTATAATTGTTACTTAAAATATATTCCACTATATCCTGTGCAGTGTTTACATATTTTGCATCCAAAATCAATTCTTTTAATGCAATAATTTCTTGAAAATTTCGTACAAAATGTTTGTGTTTATATATATATATATTTGTTGTGGTACTGTTCTATTAGCTCACATCAGCCACTTGATGGCATTGATGCTATGCAAAAAACACAGAAATATAATGTTACTAAGCCACTGGCATAAAAATTAATTTTTAATATATTTATATATTAATGTATGTTAGTGTATCTACAAAATCAACAAATTTGTTGATTTGTTATTTAGTTGATGACGTGGAACATATGTATATAAATGAGAAGTTGGATGATAGAAATTAAAATAAGTTCAAAACATTTTTTTAAATTTTACATTAATTAATTATGCATTAGAAAGCAATAGTTATATACATGTCTTCTAATTTAATATTTGGAATAGAGAGGTACTGTGCAATCTTTTTCATAGGTTTATATATTCAGTAAGAATCAGATCTATGTGCATAAATAGTTCAATGATGATGCTATTAATAATTACTCATGTTAAGAATAAGATGCTGATATAATATCCACATCTAAATTAATTAAATGTCTTTAAGGAAAAAGGTTTTTTTTATTCATTTCATAATGGATTTTTTTTGTAGCATAGTAATAACATATGGGATGGTATACCTATATATTAATGTTAATAAGGTTGCTTGACTGTATCTGCAATACTGTAGTACTTAGTATCATGTACCTACATTCTTTTATTGCTTTCCAAAATACTTCATCAGCCAATCCTTAAATACTGGAGATGGCCAGATTGAACTCCTCTAAATGGGCAAACCAAAGAAATGGATATAAGCTACCGAAGCATGCTTCATTGCTGAACCTGTCTTATACTAAGGTTTTCAAAATGAACAGGATTCTGGAGCCAAGGAAGCAGATCACCTTTCAAAAAGAACCCTTTTGCCGATAGGAACAATATTTGCATCTGAACTGCAAGATGGTTTTGGACACCTCCAGTCTTATCATTTTGCCACACACAGATTTCTTGACATATAGGAGTATGTTGTTGTTCTGTAAAAATGTCATCACACTAGCTTCTGTGAATGGCAGTTGGCACAATTTGAACAGCTCAGTTTTGCAGTCAGCCATTTTATTTGTCACAGACATGTTCTCATGCAAATATAAGCAGGTCAAAATCTTGATTGGACATACCCTTTCCAAATTTTTTGAAGGTTCCACATAGAGTAGGAAAGTGTGACGATGGATTTACAATTATTAGGAGGTAATAGTAGGTCAGATGACTTGTAAACTAATTACTTTGACATGCATATTTGAAGAGTTGTGGCAGGCTGAAGTCCAGACACCTTCATACAATACTTTAGTAAACTTTGAACTATGAGCATTGGGATAAAGTGTGTAAAAATAAGGCCAGTGGTGACATAAATGGCATATTTATGTGTTTTTGCATATAAATAATGCCATCTAAGTGGCTGACACAAGCTAATAGAATAGTACTTTTGTTATTAATTTAAAGCTGAAAATAATTTTGAGTATATTCTTCAATTTTTCTTGTATTTGAATAATAACTGTATCAATTACAACACTGAGAAAATTGTACTTAAATTTTCCCATGGGATCTTATGGTATAGATATTCCATTTGCCATTTCAGAAAATGTTTTCTTTTTTTTTTAATTCGTTTTTCAGAAAAAAAAAAACCTCTAAAATATTTATGTTACATATCATTTTCTTTATTTCATTTAAAAAATATTCAAATTGTTATCTTGAATTAATTTAATTTTAGTTATAAAGTTAATCACTGAATTAAATATAAGCAAAAATAGTTAAATAGAAAAACATTCATTCCTAAATGATAAGCAGTTAATGAAAAGACAGTACTTCTGCTTAGATGAGATTGGATGAGATATTAGGGTTTACTTGACAGGATCATAAGGTTAGACATTTATCATGAAATGTGAAAAGGTGTACCATCTCTCCTATGTTGCAGGACTAATATGTAAGTACTGAAATAGGTAAAAAGAAAAACATTCACTCCTAAATCATAAGCAGCTAATGAAAGACAGTATTTCTGCTTCAGATATTTTTTCAACTTTGATGTCAAGAAATTAAAAAAACAATTTCCTAAACTAAATATATTTAGTCTAATAGTTTTATGAATAAGAGTAATGCTTTATTGAAAAAATTATAAAGTGCCTTGGAAGAACAAAGTTCTACTAAGCAATGATAGCTTCATGGGAGCTATTTCCAACGATGAAAATTAAGCATATAAAGGACATAAAGCAAGTCCTAATGAGTATCTACTTACAGTCATCAAAACTGCAGAATCTTGGGTGATCCTTTTTCTGGAATTGTAAAAACTTTACTAAAGCTTATTAATGACTCTGGTAATTTTCAACATTAAAAGTTTTATTTTTCAGTTTATCTTTTTCATTCTCCTTCAAATCTTTATATTTAAAACTCCCATTGCTTTCTTTTCACTTTTTCTAATTGGCTTGCTCCAAAAAAGCAATATCAATTTCAATAACCCACAGAATAATCTTTATTAAAATCCTATTTAGCTGCAACAATTCTCATCATTAACTAAAACAGGCAAAACTCACTATACGTATTGCCACACACAGCAAGCTAGAGTAATCAATGGATGCCAGAAGGCTTGTGCATAAAATCCCCATCTAGTGCCTACTCATCCAATATCCCCAGACTAGTTTCTGGCTTGTGGCCTTTGTCAGTGAGGAGCTTGCTGTGTGTGGCATACGTATAGTGAGTTTTGCCTGTTTTAACAACAGTTATACACAAGCATAAGAGATGGTGATCATGTGATGTTTATTGGCTCATTATTAGCTCCATCATATATTTAAAGATTATAAATTGCTCTATAATTTTATATCAAAATCCTTTTACTCTTTTCTTTTTTTATATATCCCATTTTTATTGTTATAGTTTTGTCCTAATTTATTTTTAACCTAGACTTTTATTTTACAAGCTTTGTAAATATATCAAATTTATTAAGCGTAAAATTTATTAAGCTTTGCTAATCCTTCATCCCAATTTCATAACATTTTATTGAACTCTTTCTTATTGATTGCAGTATGGTAATACTATCATTAAATCTGACACATGTCAATGCTAATTTCACACTTATAAAAACTATATTTGTTTAATAACTCATCCAAATATTGCTTAAACAGAAGCAGGCCTCACCACTTCTTACAACTTTTCCAAAACTAATTTTTTATAAGATTATTCAAGCAATATATATTTTTGAATCATGTTTCTCAAGAAATATCTTTTTTTTCAATCTACCTCTTTCTTAATATTACCAACAATTTAATTCTATCAAATATTTTATTCAAAATCAACACAATAAATATTAACATTTTCCTTCTTATTAACTTGTATTTTTTAAAGTTGGATTTCATATTGAACTAATTGTCCCAAAATGCTAAAACTTCATTGAATTCAGCCTATTCTCTATTAGTTTCATAATCTTTGATAAGAAATCTATTCTTCTTCCTTATCATAAAATGATATTGCAAACATCAGTGTATTCTCTCAAACTCTTTTACCCACAACCTTTGATAATTTACCTGAAATCTTATCAATTCCTTGAGTCTTGACAGTTTTCAGCTCAGTTATTGCTTTTACGGTTTTATTTTTTTTATTATATAATCTATTTTTTTACTATCTTACTTTTTGTTTTAATTAATATAAATAAAGCCATATTACTTTTATCATATCAACTATTTAGATATTTTTCCTGTGTGTTTTAATACTACTCCATTTTTTAATAATTTATTATTTAATCACTACTTTAGTCTTTCAACCCTATCATTCATATTCAAACTGTGTCATTCTATTATAAATTAAATCAAACTTATGTTTTTGTTGTAATTCCTCTATTTTTTAAATTCATTTTCTAACCATTCTTTTTAATATTTGTTCATATCAAGTCTTTTTAACGTTACTATTTAGTCCATATATTTATGTTATTCTCCACAATTTTATTCATCATCTAATTACTAATTCAATGCTCTTTTTGATCATTTATTTTTTTTATTATTTATTTTTATCTTTAAAATTTTTTTTGAACAGTTTTTTTCTTTTGAGTTTATTATAGCAAATAGTCTACTAATTCATTTACAGTTATTTTCTTATCCAACTGGAAAAATTTTTTCAATACCCAATTAAATTTATCAGTTGCCAATTTTTTATCTTCTTTTTCTTATTCATTTAAAAGATAGCTCCAATTCTACCATTAGTGAATTGTGATCCAAGTATTGCTTCCATGATATGTATAAGTATGTTTAATACAGTTTCTAATTCCTTTTCAATTAAAATATGCTCTAATTAAAATTTATTCTTATCATTTAAAAATTTCCATGTAGAAATACTACTTCTAGTGCTTTGTGCACCATCTGGTTATTATCTCCATACTATTTTCTTTTAAAAAAACAAACATCATCTTTCTCTCATTACTTATTTCTAACCCATAATATTCACCAACTTTATCACTTTCTCTCTGTCCTATGACAGCATTTCAATCTTCTATTTTATTGCTCAACTATTTTCATATTGCTTTTCAGTGATATTTTGAATTTCTTTATATGCATTTTCTATTTTATTATAATCACTATTACGATTTGGCATGTACATCTGCATTTCTTTTGAAAAAAACACTTCTAATCATATAATCATCAATTTATAATTAGTGAAATTTAAAACAGTAGCAAACTGTCCATACAGTAGTGCAACCCAGTGTAAGCCATAGTAATCAATGGATGCAAGAAGATTTGTGCATAAAATCCTTATCTACTGCCTATTCATCCAATATCCCTATACCAGTTTCTAGATTGTGGCATTCATCAGTGAAGATTCTTGGATCTGAGAGCACTAAATCTAAATCTCAGGATTTAATGCAATCCTCCAGCAGCCAGATTTAATCTATTTAATTAACTATAAAGATATGACTATATAAGAAAATAAGCTTAAATTGAAAATATTATTGGGTTTTCATTCTGGGCTCATTGATTACTATGGCTTGCATTAGATGGCACTACTGTGTGGAGAGTTTGCTACTGTTTTAACATCTTGTGTAAGCATAGGAAATGGTGATCATGTGATATTACTGAAGTTACATGTGCATCTCTCTTTTGTTCTTAAATCTAAAATAATTTTAATATTATCATGCATAATTTTACTTCCAAAAAAAATAATCATAAATCTTATATCTTCTTCATACTTTTTTCTATAGCTCTTTGTTTCACAGAGTTCTATAACTTTATTATCTTTTCATTCCTGAATCTATGACATTTCATTACCTTTTCATTCCTATAACTTAATTTAGCCTTTTTTCTGGTTTTCTCACAATCTCTAATATTCCATGTAATTTTTATGTTATATTTTTTAGAATAGATTAATATAATTTATCCTATGAAATAACTCCTTCACATGTGTACATTATTATTTGTTTTTTTTCCAGCATCAACTGTATTTTTAAATCCATAGTTTTACACTGAATGTAATATATTTTTATTCTTTTTATGAAATAACCTTTTTAAAAAAAATTACATATGATTAACTATATATTGATTTAGTTGTACTTATATATTGAACTATTTTCATGATCTAATAATTAAATATTAAATGTTTTTAGAAAAATTAAGCTTTATTTAAATTTTCCAATTACATTCAACTATCAGTAATAGCACTCAAGTTAGTCTATACACAATGTTTCAAGAAGTATTATTCTCCTACCTTCTTTGGGTGTTTCTGGCCTGACCAGTGACAGTACTAGCATGGGAATTGAACCTAGACCCTTATATTCTTGAATATTGAATTTTAAGGTAACACTCTACCCAACTGAGCTAATCTGTAAAAATTAACTGTCAGTAAAAATTTCATATACTTATCTATGAGGTTTTTTTGGATTTCTCCACTTTTTTCTAAGAGCAAAGTTGATTAAGATTTATATATTATGTATAGTCATGCTAGGTTAACTTATGTTGTTATTTACCATTATCATATGAGCAGCTTCTTTGAATTTTATTCTTTGTAACTTTTTCTCTCTATCCAATATGTTTGTATTTTCCCAATTGAACATATGTTCATTGGTGCATACATGGTATGCTATCTTAGATACCTCTGCTTTCTCTCTTGCAATCACCTTTCAATGGGATGAATGACCTTACTAATATACAAATTCTTCCACATTCAAATGGTATTTCATAAACATAGTTTTTGCTTTTCAGCATTTTAAGTTCACTATGAAGCATTCTAATGTTGACAAAGCCTAAACTTGAACTACTGAAAAGCAAAAACTACATCTATGAAATACTATGTGAATGTGAAAGAATATGTATATTGATGAGACCAGTCATTCTATTGAAAGGTAATTGCAAGAGCACAAACTGATTATTAGAAGAGAGAAAATAGATATGTCTAAGGTAGCAGTCTATGTATGGACCAATAAACATATGTTCAATTGGGAAAATATAAAAATATTGGATAGAGAGGAAAAAGTACAAATAATAAAATTCCAAGAAGCTGCTCACATGATAATAACAAATAACCTCAATAAGCCAACCTAATGTCTATACATAATGTATGGAAACCACCACTTAAGGAAAAGTGGAGAAATCAGAAGGAACCTCATAGATAAGTATATGAAATATATCCTGATTGTTGCCTTTGGCAGGATGGCTCAGTTGGTTAGAGTATTACCTTAAAATTCAATATTCAAAAATATAAGGATCCAGGTTTGATTCCCATGCTAGTACTATCACTGGTCAGGCCAGTATCAGAACCTGTGTGCTATTACTAACTGTTAATGTAATTGGAAAATTTAAATAAAGTAAAAATTTTCTAAAGACATTCAATACTTAATATTAGATGATGGAAATAGTCCAATATACAACTAAAATACCATCACCACATACCTTCAGAAAAACGTATATATTGGTTTACCATTATTAATTCTGCTAGAATTTGTTATTGTTAGGTATAAGAAAGAAATCAAACACATTTAGGCAATGTGACCAAAACAATATATAGATCTTTAGAACTATGACATTTCCCTGTGTGATTTATGCAAAGATAAATGGCGTGGAGGGGCAGCTGGACCTAAAGGTCGATAGATTGTGGCTATAGTACGTCATTTTCAGCATACAAACTTTTTTTGAACTGCAGAGTAATATACCATTTGATTATATATAAACATAATATTCAAGAATTTTATATTATTGCCAGTTTTGGTTTTAAATAAACATTTATACAATTGTAAGATACACTTAAAATGTATAACTTCAATTGTTTTTTAATTAGATTATAATTTTTTAACTCAATCAATAGTTCACTGTAGTTAATATTAATGGTATTTCTTGTTGGCAAAACTCTCAAAGCAAAATTTTTGATTGACAAGAATAATAAGTATTGTTTTAAAAGTCTTTCTGTTTTTGTAAATATTTTTTTTTTGTATTTTAAACAACAAGATCTAAATCACTTCATCAGATGTTTTCTGGCTGCTTTGATTTAAGCTTAAAATATATTGTAAATAAAGTGTCTTATTAACAAATGTTGAACATTATTTTATTAAAACTACTTCAATTAGCATAATTCCAGATGTGTTTAGTTTCGCTTAAAAATATTCAAGACCTATAAAAACATATCTATTTTCTATTATCTAATTTTTTATAGATTGTTTAAAGTTATAAAATATAATTATTTGTGAGAAAGTTTTTTCAGATAATTAGTATTAACACTTTAAATTCATGTTTAAATTATTCCAAGAAAATAATAAGTATTAATGATATATATGACAAGATAATTAGCACTCGGTGGATAATAATTTAAAGGTACTACTTCTACTACTACATACTATTACTGAGTTGTATAATTTATGAAAATTAAAATCTATATTTATCCACACAAGTAATTGGTTCATTGTCAATTAATTTATTAAGAATAAATCTTGGTTTATACTTATTGCAACTAATGTTCTCTTTGAAAACTCAAGGAGTTATGCCAATAAAACACTTATACTCTTCATCATATAGCTTATGGCATAGACCTATCAGTTTTTAGCATTTAGTTAAGGTTTTGAAAACTGCACAAGGCCTATTTAGTATTTATTCAGAAGGGTATTGTGATATAGAAGTTCAAATCTGAGTCAAATGAAATTCAAGAAGTTTAGAATTTTTCTATCAGATGACTGGTTTATAAGCAGCTTAGTTAAACATCCAACATTGCTTAGTAAATGGTATCCAGCTATCTTTGCTGGGGCATAAAATAAGCATGAAAAAACACTCAAATTCTCATCACTGGCCAATTAGTAACCCTAGTGAAAACAGGCTTTTTATCACTTTTTCTATAAGAGGATGTCAGAAAGTTATTTTAAAAAAACAGGGTTTTTTTTTTCACTTATTGAAAATGATCTATTATAAAGACTTTGGTTTTATAATTAATCTTCAAAAACTCTGTTTGTTAACTTGTTAAAAGCAGCACATCTGAGTCAGTAACTTCTAAGTCATTTTTCTACTTATAAAATCGTGAAGGTATTTAAATTGGTTTACATTCTCAAGTTGATAACCATTTTTTCTTTTATCTATGGCTGATAAAGAACTTGAATTTTTGGAACATTAATTATCAAATCCTAGTCTTTAGATATTGCATTTAAAACATGAAATACATTCTGAAGATCATCTTTTATATAGAAAAAATAGCACAATCATTGTCATATTGTAAATCCAGAATTTAAAAAAATAAAGTTTCTTTTAATCAATTCCAATTTTTAAAATCCCATCATCCAATTTATATTGCATCTTCGTTTCTATTTCATTAAGCTTCTTATAGTTAGTTCCAAAAACTACCATCATAAGAAATGAAAATAATGTTGGAAAAAATATATATCCTTGATTAACATCAGCTTTCATTTCGAATATGCAACTGCTTTTATTCCATTATGCAGAAATTCTATAATATGAATAAACTTTGGGTAGACAATCAACTAATTTCAAATAATGTCACAGACCTGTACTATTAACTGAATCGAATGCCTTGACCAAATCAATAAAAGTAATAAATAAATCACTCATTTATTCTCAACACTTTTCCTGCATTTACCTAAAATCAAAAGTCATGTGTATAGTACTTCTTGATTTTTTAAAATCACATTGGGTTTCTGGTAATCATTCATCCGTGACTGGAATTACTCTTTTCAACAAAGTCCTTGAAAGTATCTTTGCTGTAATAGATAATAATAATATTGCATGATAATTACTTAAGCTTGCCTATTCTCTTTATTTTTAAAAATTGAAATAATAAAAGCATCCTTAATTTTGACTGGTACAACTTCAGTCCATATATTTAATAAAAAAATTCCAATATTTTTGAAACTAACATTTACTACCCTATTTTAAAACTTCTCTATGTATGACTTCAAATACTGTAGTCTTTCCATTTATAAGATTACAAAGTGCTGTTTTGATTTCACTAAACTGGATATCTTTGTCCAAATCTATATTACAGGTAAAGTAGATATATTATTAACAGTTATCTCAATTCTTGTATTATTATTTAAAAGATTATCAACATATTTCTTCTACTGCTCAAAATATAAGAGAGTGCTAGTATTGATTTTATTGGATTGTAGCACTAGTTTTCAGATCAATATGTTACTCTCAGCACATCAAACAAAAATCTAGAGATGCAATGATCAGAAAATATCAGTATCTTCCTAAAGTTTCAATCTACCAATTATTTCTACATCTTTTTGTCAATCATAAAATTTCTATCTTCAAATATCTACATTTTTAATGAAATTCCACATTTAATTAATTATTCTGTCAAGCAGAAAATATCATATATTTCATTTTAATCAAATTACTATTAATACAATCATTGTCAAAAAACCAATCACGATGTTGTTTTTTAAGTCAATCCAAGAAAAAAATTACTTATATTTATAACATGCACTTTAAGAAAATTCCATGCCCCAATAATATGACAATCCTGAACATCCAAATTGGCCATTTTAGTGTTACTAATTGTTGGAATTTAATATTTATAGTAAATTCTTCTAAAAAATGAACATTAATTTTTTTGTGAATATGATTGGAGTAAGATCTACTTTTTAACATAGCTATCATTTTATTTTTGGAGCATACTAATCTATGATTTATCCAGCAATCCGTGCTTATATGTACTCACATAAAATGAATTTCTCTCATATTCAAATTTCTAATTAATCTATTAACTGCCATTTTTTTGAGTATGGGTGCATCCATGTTCTTTTATAATGGTTTTGTTCCGTAAATAAATTTTCATTCCATATGTTGTGCAAAAAATTAACAGGCCATTTGAATTTACAGCATTTCCAACAACTTTTGGCCAAACTCTACTCTTTGTAATAACATTATTTGCCTTTCATTAATACAAGGAGAAACTGCAAGAATAGAAGATACTAAATTAGAATTTACAGCAAATCCAAGAATACTTTCTTCTTTCACTTATTGATATACCATTACAAAAACATTTCACCATACATCTTTCCTATTTTTTTTTTTTCCTCTAAAAGACAAATGTTATTAAAAGCAAATATATCAACCTTAAATCTTGATAACCTCTAAGCCATCAATCCACCTTGAACTTGAAAATTTTGTATCAAAATTTTGCATATTCTATGCACCTATTGGATAGAGAAAAGATACAAAAAAATTCAAAGAAGTCACATGACAATAGCAAATACCCCCATAAATCAACCTAGTGTGACTATACATAATGTATGTAAACCATTAAACTTTTCTCTTAGGAAAAAGTTGAGAAATTAGGAGGAACTTCATAGATAAGTACATAAAATTTTCACTAACTGTTTGCATTTGAAAAAATGACTCAGTTTGTTAGAGTGCTACCTTAAAATTCAATACTCAAGAATCTAAGTGTCCAGGTTTGATGCTGAAGAGAGGGAAATAATACCACTCAGACTGTTGCACATATACTAACCCATGCACTATTACTAACAGTTGAATATAATTGGAAAATTTAAATAAAAGTTAAATTTTTCTAAAGACATTCAATACTTAATATTAGATGATGAAAATAGTCCTATATATATATATATATATATATATATATATATATATATATATATATATATATATATATATATATATATATAATACCATCATCAAAAACCTTCAGGAAAACACCATGTATCTATAATTTTATAATACTTATCTTTAGTATTGCCATTACCTTCTGCTTCATCTTTATTACTATTATTTTTATCACATTGGAGAATAATTTTCAAAACTTGACTAGATATGCTTTTCTAGATCACATTTCCATGATAGACAGAAGAATTACTAAATAGGATTGCCTAAACTCACAATCTTTGCCAACTCATCTCGAAACCAATTTATGATTGTACTGTTTTGAGAAAAGATCCAACTAAGAAATATCAGTCTATTAAGCATGCTACCATTATTTTTTTTTAATTTTTGATAGCTTGAGCTAAAAAAATAAAAAAAAGAATTGGAATAAATAGTTTTGTGAGTGTAACTGAAGAATGGATATGTGGGTGCACAAACACAAAATTCCATTGTAACAGTTATTATAGAGAGATGATGAGAGGCTCATGAAAGCTGTGCTCTATACTAACTTAAATGAGTGAAGAAAAAAAGCCACAAATCTTTCAAAATCAGTATCTAACCTTTAATAAATTAACATCTTAACTTGCAAAATAGAAAACTGCTTATTCTGTTAATCTTCATATCATAATGTATGGAGAGTTTGCTATTGTTTTAACAGCTTGTGTAAGCATAGAAAATTATGATCATGTGATGTTTTAGTGGTTTAAACCTTCATATCTGAAAGTCATTCCATCATCTTTAACCTGTAGCTTGAGCACATTAAAAGTAAAATAAATAAAATCTTGTATTTTTGAGGTGATCTAACAATGCATCAACAATAATAATTCTTGGCTTTATTTATTCATTTGTAAATTTTAACAGGTTCAGATCACATGAGAAATACTTCATTTCATAGCTAAGATAAAAGAACAGATTTCCAAACTCTTTTGTTTATATTTCTGTCAAATATATTTGTTTAATTAAAGGATTATTAAAGAAAATGTAAGACTAGAATGAAAATTTTGTTTAGAGAATTGACTAATTTTTTAATTAATAAAAACTAATTTTTAAATATTATTTTATGTCCCTTTTAACTCAATCCTTGAGGTAGTTCCCTTTTTGACTCATCTATTGAAACAAATCTGAAGTCCAAAAGCTAGAAACCTTTTTCATAATATTAATATCACAGTATTATCTTATATCCACTGATTTCTCAAATTTTTGAAATTGATGGGTGATAGTCTTTCTGAAACCCACCATGCATAAGTATATAAAATTGTTGCAATTAAAGACATTGAATTATGACACAAAATTTACAATAAATGGCCCTAATTAAATAGAATGAATTATTATTACCTTAAAAACTCTAGGAAGTTAAAAGTGATTAACAATTACATAATTTTTTTAACTTTAAATTTAATGAAAAAAATAGAAGATAAATGTATTATATTTTGTACCAATATGTTTTTAACATTTAAGCAATTTTAACTGCAACTATAAAAGATTTGATAGTTTTCATAGTTTTTTATTAAAAATTATTAGATACACAAGTGGTAAGTATAGATTTAACATATATAAATAGACATAACCTGATGCTATTTTCATGTAACTATACCAAAGTAGACAAGAATAATCTAATTGATGTTTCATACTTTTTGTAAAATATCAAAAACATGAAAATACATATTTGGAAAGTATAAAAATAATATAATTTATTTAGACAAGAAATCTGAAAATATATTTTATAAACAAACAATGATCAAAAAACAAAAATTTTCAATAAGTGTGATTAATGCAAACATTTGGTGAGAAGTTTATTTGCAATCAAAGTAAGCTTTTTAGACAAGGCAAAACAAAAATATTTGTATATATTATATTTAAAACAGGCAAAATTCTCTATATGTATTGCCACTCAATGCAAGCCAGAGTAATCAATAGATGGCAGAAGGCTTATGCATAAAATCTCCATCTAGTGCCTACTCATCCAATATCCCCAGACTACTTTCTGGCTTGTGGCCTTCATCAGTGAGGAGCCTTGGATCTGAGAGCACTGGCTTGCACTGAGTGGCAATACATATATAGAGTTTTGCCTGTTTTAATAACAGTTAAGAGCAAGCATAAGAAATAGTGATCACGTGATATATTATATTTGAAAGCATGAAAGTAATATAAATTACATAAAAAACAAAGCTGAAATAGTTTCTAAATAAATTATACTATTTTCACATTTTCCAATATATATTACTTTTGTTTCTTTTTACATTTTTGATTTTTTATAATAAAAAAAAAAATTGAAATTATTATCCCTTAGCTTACTGTTGCTTATTTTGGTATACGGATAGTGGCTCCACCTACAGTTAACACTTCATAATTTTTAATACTGAAATCAAAGATGAGTTATTATCTCTTTTCTGATAATCTTTATAAGAAAGATCTGGACATTTTGTTATATATGCTATCTTACTCCCATTTTGCTTCATCTTTTTGTTTTTCTGATATCTTTTAAAGTCTTATTACTAATATCTGTATTGATTCTTATATATGCTATCTTACTTCCATTCACCTTCTTCTTTTTGTTTTCTGATATCTTTTAAAGTCTTATTACTAATGTCTATATTGGTGGCAATTGTGTAGAAAGATTTTAGCGCCATCTGACCATAACTGAATCAATAAAAAAACATTATTTTAAACTATGTGGGAAAATTTTATAAACTATTCCTGCATACTCTAATAAAAATCATGTTAATAAAAATAAAACTTATAGGATTTCAGAATTTGATAGTGACTTGATGATTATGATGATGATAATAGTATTAATAATCTAAAGTGAGAACATTTTGAGAGATATTAACTTAAAAAATATAAATTACGATTTCTTGATACATCAAAAAAATTTACAACATATTTTTTTAAAAAAGCGTTATTTGATTAAATTTGCTGAGGATATAGCAGTATGCAGATAGTGAGAATAAGCTTAATATGAAGGAAAACTATAGTTTGAAGAAAGTTTGCAATTAAAATAAATATAAATAAAACAAAACAATAAAAATAATTACAGAATAGATTAAGAATAAGCCCTAAAATGGAAGTTATTGAGCAGATTAGAACTATCAAATATTTAGGAAGTTAAATAACTAATGATGTAAGAAGCAATAAAAAAATTGAAATGAAAATTGCAACAGTTTTTAGTAAGTACAGAATGTTACTTTATGAATCATTGGTGTTAGCTATGAGAAGAATGTTTAAAACCATTAAAACATCACACGGTCACCATTTCTTATGCTTACACAAGCTGTTAAAACAATAGCAAACTCTCCATACACTAATACCACCTAGTGCAAGCCTTAGTAATTAATGAATGCAAGAAGGTTTTTTGCATAAAATCCCTATAATATATTTGAATACCACAAGTTAGAGACAAGTCTGGGGATATTGGATGAATAGGCATTAGATAGGAACTTTATGCAAAAATCTTCTTTTATCGATTGAATATTAAAGCTCGCATTGGCTGGCACTACTGTATGGAGAGTTTGCTACTGTTTTAAAAAGGATGATTATTAAAAGTTTTGTCTAAAATAAATGTGGCAGAAATGTATATCATTAGATAAAGCTGAAAAATTGGAGGTTTAAGAAATATCAATTTGGGATGAATCAAAAAGATGACTTGGAATGACAAGATCAGATATATAAATGAATTTTAAAAAGAAGTAAAAAATAACATTTTTGACAAAAGTAGAAAAAAACAAAATAACTACCTTAGGCACATATTTCGAACTAGACAAATTATGTAGATGGATTTGAAAAAATATATAAATATTATGAGGAAAAGAGATAAATGGAGAAAAAAGTTTGTTGATGATCTTCAAAAAGAGGAATAACTGTGAATTTTTGAAAAATGGAAAAGAAAAAAAGGCTTGATGTATAGAGTCTGTCTGGCATATAAAATTTGCTTTTTATCATATGTTAATAAAATATGGCGGCCCGGTAATGATATATGAAGACATTTTGTTGGAAGAATAACACCACCAAGCGAGATGGATTGTCATTCAAATGATTACCAAAATAATTATATATAAAATGCATTTTTGGCATATAGTTTCGTGTCTTTTTCAAATGTTAATCATCTATTTTAACATTAACCAATTATTGCACATATAATGCCATCTAGTATTCCATAATAGAAGTAAAATAACTATAATATTTCATTAATTTCCATTTTTGATGAAATCTGTATTGGAAATATATTTAATTTCCTAATTGAATGAATCCTTAGATTTCAATTGGCAGAAAAAGTATGTAAAGCTCATTATTTTACTCTAAAAAGAGTGCATTTGTTAAGATAGTAAGAAGTAAAAGACATTAACATATGATTTATGTGTAAATACATTTATAATTTCTTGAAGTAACATTAAAATTTTATATGCTACTGATTGATAACAATTGATAATTCCTTGCAGACCCATTTCAGGTTTTGCTATCAGCAGGTGTCTTTAAAAAGACTGATAATCCACTATATCAATATTATTATTTAAATACCATCACCGTTTAATCCTATGTCAAAACATAACATTAAAATTAATGATATATTTAACACAGCTTTATAATAATTTAATATTAATGTGCAAAGGAGAGATATATAACACTCACAAAATAAGATATATATTGAAACAATCTAATTATTATATACTGAACATTGTTTATATTATAAGAGACCTCAATAAAATGAGATCAAAATGAGTTATTAACTACTTCCAGAATAAAACTGAAAATTATGGAATAAAATAAAATCAGGTTTTTTCAAGTGATCTCATACATCTGTATGTGCAGATTAAATTTATATATAAGTTAAAATATTATTTTTATTTTTATTTTTGGAGATTGGCCAAATTTGTAAAATTTTGCATAAAGTTATAAAATCAAATTATATATTTTATAATCTAAGGTGTTTTAATAAGGTTTCCATCAATCACAATTAAGAAATAAAAAACTAAAATCAGGATTTAAAAATAAGGATAAAGATACATAGATTTTCTGGAAGATTTATTCTCATTTAACCAAAGGTCATCAAAAAGAAAAGAGGAGGAAGAAATCAGGTACCATCTTTGAAATGTGTCAAAAATTCATCAAGAGCAATGTATGAATTTAAAAAATTCAATTTTAGCTGCAAAATCATTCTAGCTTGTTTCAAACAGATGCTGACATGAGCTGGCTAAAATTTCTAACTTAATTGGAGAGAAAAGAACAAGTATGAATTGTTAAGGGCGTCTAAATTATATCAGCCAGAATTCACAATGTAACTTTTCCAACATCAGAAAATTGCCAAGAGGAAGTCGAGAAACAAAGGACCTAGTGCTGAACAACTAAAGTAAATACTTGGAACACTTACCTTAAAATTATCCAATAGAGACATTATGGGAAAAAAATTCAGAAGTAGTCCACCAGTGGTAAACTCACTAAATTCTTCTGAACCAACCCATGGTGAGAATTTAATGATTTATACATATAAGTAGATGGCTTTATCAAAATAGTAATATAATTTGTAAATGTTAAGAATTGATTTTAATTGTTTTAATTATTATTATTTGAATGTATATTATTTATACCATTTCATTAATGAATATGTTAAGACATTGAAAGACGTAGATGTAAATTATTTAAATATGTATGTATTCTTGTAATTGATTTTTAATTTTTCTATTGTTTTAATAATGTTCAGAAAATTTATTATATGATTTATTATTTTTATGATCTCAATCGAGAGTGTTTCAATAAATGATTAATATGTTTATTTAACTTATTTGATAGTTTTGCATTATTCTATCAGTAATCTCACCTCCAATACATACATATTGATTCCCTATTAAGTGTTCATATTCTGAGCAGAGAAAGCAGAATTGTTATGGAGTGAACTTCAATGATGATTCCAGAGAATATAATATTTGTATATGGTATTTCTTAAAAGAAGGTAGTGTTTGGCTAAATTCAAACCTTTATAAATGATTGTTAAATGCAGCTGCCTGAGATAGGATTAGGGTAATGGTCATCAGGGAATATACCCAGGGTATCTTATATAAATATTTGTATAAAAAATGGTAAGTTTGATCATCATCACCAAATCTGATTTTAATAATCTTTAGGCTCACTGACAAAATACATACTATTGTAGACTAATGCATAGGCTAACCTGAAGCGTTATCTGTGTATGTGGCTATATGAATGGTCACCTAGATGAATCAGCATCATTTAAACATCATCAATAAAGGATTATCTGTACAACACATTTGAGTAAATTTAATAGGAAAAGAAAATCATTACTAATTCATATTTAAGGGAGGGTCTTACATTTCATTTGCAAATACACTGTGATTTGAACCAGAGGGTATTTCATTAATCATAGTCAGCAGCTCAAGGGGGCACTCTTTCCAGATTGTTGTTCTCAATTGCATTGATCATGAACACATTAACTAATTGTTACAATTTTGTTATTCATAATTCCTAATGAATTTATCAAATTAAGTTGCCCATCATAAAAAAATGTGGATATTTATTTATGAATTTAGATCAATCTTATGGATAGGAAGTGTCAGTTGTAAAGGATGTTTCAACATCTTACTTCATACATTTTAATAATGTCTGAGTAGATATGTATTCTACAGACTCAGAAGCATTTCTTTCAATAATGGCTCATAATGGTCACACAAAAGTTTTAAGTAACCTCAACTGCATAGTAAATGATATAAGGTTCCAAGCCCCATTCCATGACTATCTATATATATATATATATATATACATTTTATCTGATTAAAAAGGACATTGGACCTCCAACATGCCCTGTAAAGTAAATCTTATATAAAAAGTAAGCAATTATAATGAATTTTTATATTTTAAATTCAAAATATAAAAAAAATTAATTACAAAAATAAAGCTTAAATTTAAAAAATTATTAATTAATGAATAAACATTTTATTAATCATATTATTAAAAAAGATACTATTCTGTGGATATCTGTCATTTTGTTTCTTATATAGCAGGAGAATATTTCCTGAATATGATTTGTTGACACATAAAGAAAAAGACTAATCCTAATGCCCCATTTTAAAATTTAAAAAAAAAATTAATTTAACACAATGTACACTTTACAATTTATTTTTGTTACATTTTATGTTCAGTGACTAACATTTTTTATTTTTGTAAATTATCACCATTAAGATTTTGAATTATTTTGCATTGTTGTTGATTTTTTTTTTTAATCATAATTTTTTTTGTTCTACATAAATGCACTGAAATTAAATAAAAAATAGGTTAAAATATAGAGAGGGTTGATTGCTGTGTTTTAATAATGAATATAAGTGATTTCATTTTTTTCTTTTGCCAATCTGTGTTTATGATAATACTATATTAACTTGAATGTTACAAACAAATTATGAAATTATTGACTTAAAAATTGAAAAAATAAATAGTATTTTAAACTTATGTTTAGCAACCTTCAATCATATAAAATTGATTATTAGCTCGATACAAAGTGAGTTATTAGTTGCATAGTGCATGAAATCATTTTTTCCTCAAAGTAACAATTATAATGTCCATTATGATTATGTTTCCCACAGACAAAGTAACATTTGTAAAAGTTTTAATTCATGAAATTGATTGAATAAATAGCTAATATATGCAATTTTACAACTAAATATTAACCCATTTTGTTGTTGTACATGATCAATATACATTTTTAATTACTTACTGTGCTGAATTAAACTGGATTTTTTTTTATTTTGTAGTTTTTAAAGAAAAAAATATTTTTTTTACTTTAAATATATCATAAACGAAAACACTGATTGTCTTGAAAAAACACTGGATGAGAATTAAATAAAGTACATTAATCATATTTTAATTTTATAACCAAAACACAATGTATTCTGTAAAATGAATAAAATTTACTGTATATATTTAATGTGAATGTCACCATTTTATTTTCAGAAAATGTAGTTTTAATAAAGTCACTATTGTAGGACATCATCAATCTTAGAAAATGATCATCATTTTCCAAATGACATTTTAAAAAAATTACTGATGTTTTTTTAAATTTTTTTAAAAGCTCATAATAGCTAATAATTGATTGTAAATCAAAATAATGAGTAAAAATTAGTGATAATACCTATAGTGAATCTGCACATAAAGGTCCAGCACTAACAAGAATAAATGTGTATATTCACAGAGGGAAAACTCTCCATACAGTACTGCCACTCAATGCAAGCCAGAGGAATCAATGGATGCAATAAGGGTTACTCTAGTATGCACTGAGTGGCACTACTGAATGGAGAGTTTTGCCCCTGTGAAAAACAGCTTGTGTAAGCATAAACAATGGTGATTACGTGGTAAAGGGGTATATTATATATTTAAGTTTTTGGGTTTTTATTACTGCATCTTTCATTGACATATCACAACCTTCCATCAGCAGAGACATCAGCCCAACTTCTCTCATTATGGATACATTTTTTGAAATTCCCACTTCATCTTTTAAGGAAGACATAGTTACACATTATAATTTAACTTCTTGTATACATTTTTAAAGATACATTTATAGTTAACTTCATATTGTCTTATTTTAAAATATATTTTAAACTTTTATTCCATCACATCTTCCTGAAACATATGATTATCTGTTTGAAAGTTTGTGATTATAGCCTTTTACTTAGAATTATATGTTGGGCTATTTCATTATCTAAAATTAATTGTTAAATGTCAAGAAAAATACAAACTTTTATTTGAACTTTTCAAATGCATTCAACTGTTAATAGTAACACATAGGTTAATAGATAAGATATTTTGAGTATTATTCTCTTCTCTGCTTCAAGTGTTGTGGCCCTGATCTGTGACGGTTCTAGCATGGGAACTGAACTAGAGACCTTCAAATTTATGAATACTAAATTTAAGTGATGCTCAAGAGAAAAAATAAATGAATTTAAGGTAAAAATTGCATATAAACAGATGAATATGATTGATTGTGAAAAGTCATGAACATTGGAAATTTTTTTAAAACAATTAAAATTTAAAGAAACTGTTTAAATGCCAATGGCAAATAATCTCACAACTCAACCTAGAAAGATATTTAGAAATACTAATTAATCTTTATTTAATAAAAAGGTAAACAAATCAAGAGAACCCTCAAAGATAAGTATATAAATTTGTTTCTATTTGTTAACATAGTTAGTTGTTACCTTAACCCCAGTATTTGCTAATATAAAAGTACCAGGTTTGATTCCCAGGCTAGCACTGTCACTTGTCAGACCAGCTACATCTGAAGAAAAGAGAGAATAATATCATTCAAAATGTTCTGTTGAATTCTAACCTATGTGTCATTAATAAAGAGTTAAATCTATTTGAAAAGTTTAAATTTTCCTAAAGCTATTTAAAAAGTAATTCTAGATAATATATATTATATATAGAGCCCACAAATAAGCTCTTAATATTTGTAATACAAGCTTATTAAATTAGGTCATGTGACATCTGACTTGATTTTTTTTAAATATATTTATATATATAATAATTAAATTGAGCATTCTAACATTGATTTATTGTGCTTTGAATTGAGAGTATTTCATTTATTCAATCAACCAATGCTGGAATATTAATCTAGTTATATAATATTAATCGTTATGAAAAGTTTTTATTTATATATCACAAAAAATGCTAATAACAGTACTTTTAGAAAACCACTATTCTCAATAAATATTTTTCAATAAATATGTAAAGAAGTATTTATTAGGGTAAAAATATAGCTTTAAATATAGAATTTAAATTTAATAAAATTAGACAATAAACTCCATCATGTAATTCTTTTTCTTTTTCCAGCCATATTTCAAATTACAGTCAATGCATACTCTTACATTTCAAACTAAGATGAGCAGACATTAGAAAGTATGCTAATGGTTGACTAACTGAATCCAATCTATGTGAGACTTAGTTTAGCCAGAGATCTGGTTGGGTGAATGTAATTTAGGAGCCTGTAGTATACTTTTATATTTACAATATATGTGCGGTCATTATATTTTTTATATATCTATTGTACCACTATTGAACAGCAGTACATGTCTGTAATTTTTATTAAAAAATTAAGATAAAAATAAATTACAAGTGGGTTAAAGATTTTTTTATAAAAACAAAAATTTAAAACATAGATATACTGCATCATAGTATTCTCATAGAATAAAACTTCTTAGAGGAGGGGGGAGAAATGAATTAAAAAACAGTTAAAAAACTTTTTTCTCTCTCTCTTTTTAAAGAAAACAGCTTTTATAAAGAAAAAACTAAATAAATATGTAATATCAAATTTTATTTCATCTTCACTTTGTAATTAATAATATGCTGATGTGTTGCGGTGAAACTTTTTATGTAATAATTTGTAGGCTTTTGTATATATATTCTGATTTACAGACTTAGCACTTTCAGAGCCCTTGTTGCTCCATATTCGTAGTCTTTTCAGATTATTAGTTATATGCAAATGTATGTAAATTGCCTCCTATATCATCCATTTTTTAGAAATGGTGAAACAAGTGACTCTTCTGTTTACTGATTTGGCATCACTGGTGATGAAACAAGCTTCCTTAACCTTCCTCT
Source organism: Epiperipatus broadwayi (assembly GCA_028023455.1). Classification (NCBI taxonomy): domain Eukaryota; kingdom Metazoa; phylum Onychophora; class Udeonychophora; order Euonychophora; family Peripatidae; genus Epiperipatus; species Epiperipatus broadwayi. The sequence goes on from JAQFVV010000468.1 coordinate 57,954, forward strand.
TGATATCATTTCCATATATAAAATATCAGCCTTGGAGGGCTCAAATCTGTGTTTGAGCTCCTGCTGATGGTCAGAAAATACAGAGCTGCCTTCTTTTTTAGTTATTGCTCTTGTATATACGTATTTGTGCTGAGCCAATCTATTGCCCACTGTGGAACGAGTTTCTCCATAATAAACCGAATTACACCCTATTTGAGGGAACACAATTCTATAAACTACTTGGGGGGTTTCTTCAATGTTTCTTTTATCTTTAGTATTATTAATAAGCCTATTGGTGTTTGGAAAGGTTCTAAATCCCAGTTTAAATTCCTTCTGTAAGATTTTACTGAAGTTTTTTGCCACTGCAGGGATATATGGTACAGTCAGATGTTGTCTGTCTTCTTTTATATTCTGTTGAAATCTTTTATAAAAGCCTTCAATCCTGTTTGGCTATTGTTCTGTGATTAAAACCCACACTTATTAAATCCCTGATGTAGCTAGTGATGTGTAAAATTTAGAATAAAATTAATCTGTAAAAAATTTGTTTGTAAAAAAAAAACTTTCATTACATAATTAATTTATAAGATTTTTATTAATAATAGAATCAAAATCAATAGTTGTATTAATTAAAAAAAACTGTAAACTATCTTATCGAGAATGTTTAGGTGAATCTGAGCGAGGTATTAAGATAACGAGAAGTGGAAAATTAATTAAAAGACATTTCAAGTTAAGATCAAATTAAAAAATAACAATAAGAGATTAAAACAATAGGAGAGAAAAAAGTATATAAAGCTGCTCTTTTTATTGTTCTTTAGTCTGATTTGTGATATACAGTTGGGCTAGATCATTCATCAGTTCATACAGAATGCAGAATCCAAACAACCAGAGATCCAGATATCCAGAACACAGTAGTAAGCCAGTCAATTACTGCTGCAATCAGCATTAATAAAGAAGCTGCATAAGCCATGGATGTATCCATCAGGGCTTCATGCCTCAAACCTCCGCAAGTCAACTATTCTGCCTGGAACAAATGCTGGAAACTGATACAAAATCATAAAATAAATGCTACCTCTATTCTCTCTCTCTCTCTTTCCCCATTGCTGAGTTACAAAATGGAAACTAGCCATGAAGTCATCAATGGAGAATCAAAAAGCCAACTGGTTGGAAAATACACACAAATGAAAGCCTATCTAAAGATACTTTAAATAACTAAATATATTTTGATCACTGTCTATAGACACTTTATATTTAAATGAATGAACTTTAATTAACAAAGGACTATCATAATTTAGCCTGAGTAAATAATATTTTTATATATAAATTTCAATATTATTATGTTATATTATGTACATGTGTGTTTAAAATAAATGTTAATGTTTGCCTTAATTGTTGTTTTATCTATTTTCTCTTTCTCTCTTGTCATTGCATCACGAGTCAATTATTGTATAAGTTACTTTATGTGTTAAGTAAATATGCTGAACCATGAGACAGAATATGAGCTAGTCATGTGATATTTCAAGTGCTGGATTATAGGCCTACTGTCCAGGCATGTTAATTACTTCATGTAATTAGCTGGTGCCTGAGTTTTACCTCTAAACAAATAAAATGCTTTGGATGGTAGGGGTTTGAATCTAGTTGCCAAGATGGATCATGGTCTGGAAATGTGATCATGTTATGCTTTGCATAGCTTGGTCTGACTGTGAGTATCGTTGATAGCTCTACTATTGATGATATTCTCCTCTCTGCTTGAAGGATCGGTCCGTTCATGTAATGTTGAAAACATAAAATTAAAATTATGTTAAAAAGGTTAAAACCCAATTCAACAATTTCTATTAAATGGACCTGGTTATATATATATATATATATATATATATATAATATAAATATATATATATATATATATATATATATATATATATATATATATATATATATATATATATATATATATAATAAACCAAAGAGCTAAGAGTATTCGAATTATCAAAAAATTGGTATCATAAATTCTCAACAGAACAACCATGATTATGGTGTACATACATCAAAAGAATATTCAGCTTACATAATTATATATATATATATATATATCAAAACTACCCCAATTCCAAAATTAAACCAAACCAAAATAATATAAAAACACAACCTAAGGTTTCACTGCTACAATCAGACTTCTCAAGTGTAAAGAACTACAAAAACTACACAATATATATATAATATTAAAAACTATCCACAAATCCATTCACTTCCCATCCACCCTTAATATTAAAAGAACTCTTAAATAAGTTAATATTATATATATTGTGTGGTTTTTGTAGTTCTTTACACTTGAGAAGTCTGCTTGTAGCAGTGAAACCTTAAGTTGTGTTTTTATATTATTTTTATGCTGGTCTGGTTTAATTTTGGAATTGGGGTAGTTTTGATTTTATATTGACTAGTTTAGCTTTATGCTTGTAATGTTTATATATATATATAAACAAAAAAAGACTTATAAATCCAATAAATAATATTATATTTCAACCAGAGGACTGGTTTTCCTCTGGTTGAAATATAATATAATTTATTGGATTTATAAGTCTTTTTTTGTTTTTATATGTATTTCCTTTGGTTAGTTTGTTTTATATATATATATATATATATATATATATATATATATATATATATATATATATATATATATATATATATATATATATATATATATATTGTTATTGACACTTGGTTTATTTGGCATTGTTTCCACAGGAAAACAATGCTAACCTTTTCTAGAAAATAAAAAGGTAAAATAATAATAATATTAAGTGATTAATAAAATATGCTATTTACTCACTTTAACGTGTTTTAAGCAAATAACTAAAAAATTTGGTAATCCAATGCCATTTTGAAGAAGAGCATGAATAAGTTAATTAAAATATTAACAATGAGAGCAATTTAATATAGTATAAAAGCACATATTATAAACAGTAATTGATTTTGGATGGGTAGAGGGAGAATAGATGAGTATCTTGTCATAAAGCACAATAACTTCTGGTAAATTTTAAATTAATTTAGATAATATTGTATATAGAATTATACATCACTAATAAGCATTGTTAATTAAATATACTTATTATTTTTCATTATTTGTCAATTTACTTTGTAATCCATGTAAATCATACGGAAAAATATAACTGTAATAAGTTTTTTTTTTCCTTTTCTTTTGTTTATGTTATAATTAAATGATTATTTTTCTGTAAGAGGTCGCTAAAAGAAGACCGCCAAATTTTGAAGAAAGTTTAGTCTGACATTAGTTTTACAAGGAGGAAGCAGTACTGAAATTCGGTAACAAATTTTTTATTATTTTTTTATTGCAGAAATAAATATAAGTCAAGTAAATTTTTAATAATATCATGTGTGGCTAATCCTATTTGATAAGATATTCTGTTTTCTGTTGCCATCTACCTATTTAAAGCTTTTTATACGCAAAAATGTACTATCTTATGCTAAAGTTCAAAATGACCATATTAACCACAGCAATCACGGAAAGTGTCATTATATTTAAAATAAGTAATATAGGTAATTTCCAGGAAATAATCAATTATTTGTTTACTTTACCTCACTTAATAATCTTTTCGTGGTATAAAAGAAGAATTATCATTAAAAGAAATATTATAAAAGACAAAGAAAGTTGACGAGAAACATTTTGCGCTCTTTCTAAAAGAAATTGTCTGCGTTTGAAAATAATGTAAGTTCCCCACGTTAAAATATGTTTTATTCACTGAAAATTATCTAAAAATATTATTAATGATCAATGATATTTACTTATGCACCTGTATATTTTTAAAAAAAGAAAATATAAATTTTCTCAAGGCAAATATCGGAAAATTTGTATGTGTGCATTTTACGGAGAATTCCTTATTAAAGAAAAATTACAATTCCTAGAGTAGGAATAAAAACTACAAACATTAGTGACTTAATTATAACCATAATATAATATGTTATATTATACATCAACTGGAGTCGTTAAAACTTTATATCCACGTAAGTCGGCTGCAGTCGTTATAATAATAGTATTTTGGAAAATTCGCGCATTATTTTATTCATAAGCCAGCCAGCTAAAAATGATACGTATCGCTAATAGTAAAAAGAAAAGAATTGTATATGTGATCGTCTATCATCAAATATTCGTCATGTTAAAATATGTATTGTTTTCTTGGATCCCAAAATTATAGCAGTTAATTCAAAGAAGAATTAACATCCAATGCTGCTATGTTTTCTTTGCCTAATTTATTAATTACACCAGAATAGAGGCAACTTTTATATAAATGAAATAATAAAATGTGTTTCTTATTTTAAATTTTGCTTCGTGAACTACGAATGGATCAAGTTCTTCATCTGGATAAATTGCCCAACGGAAAACAATTTTCTAGTGAGATAATAAGCACTTGTTAAGTAATGATTTTTTTTTACTAATTTGTAAAATTATGTGTATTTTTTTTTATATCAACAGGTGAAAGGCTGTATAGTCAAGTAATATTTAAATGACCTTGTAATCATAAAGATATGTGTTCATGTAATTATTCTAGGCTAAATTTATATTTGACATGGGAAAAAAATTTTTTTTTATAAAATGTGTTTACTTACGATATGCAATTATGGGTATAAATTTATATGTTAGATGAGTAAAAGAAGAAAAATTTAGATACTTAATAGGTAAAATATCTAGTTAAAATTATCAGAAGTAATTAAAGAGAAGTGCTATACAAAATATTACTTATTTAAAGTTTGAAACAAATTTATACTATGTTAATTGAGGAACTTATTCCCAATTATTCTTTATTAACGCATTCACTTGATTTAGTTCAAGATACTATAATACCAATTACTTGTTGAATGTTTCTTTGGCAAAGGTGAAAATTATTATGGTTAATTCTGTGATATCCATTGATTTCAGACGTTGATCTAAGTATACCCCGGAACATAAATTTAGTGTAATTGGTGTATTTGCTTGTCTTGCCCCGATATAGCATCAGTATATGATTAATATTCGCATAAGTAATAATTGTAATGTATCTATTATGTGGGATGGAAAATGATCTCCCCAAAAGCTTTATTTTCCATGAGGGGAATAGATAAAACTAGTATTCGGGTATGTTTATAACCCAAGTGATCGCTTCTCAGAGTTAGGACGATCAGTAATTTATATTGTATTTCATTCGTTAAAATCCCAGGAGAGGATTATATTTGGTGTGTGTTCCTATTATGCCCAAGTAAGAGGCAAGGACCCACCAAACTATTTTAATGTAGTAGTTAACTCTACGGACCTTCAGCGTTATTCCATATTCCTCATGAGAAAATAGAGATAATTCCACCACAGAAGGTGTTGAATATTGTGTTTTGTTTAGAAAGTTATGGCAAGATAACGGGTATATTGGAGGTTAATTCCTCAAGCTCCATTTAGTATAAATAGCGTGCTAGTATATATGATCAATGTCTGGATTGTGCGGCGGAATAGTGCTGGTAATCCCCACGTAAGTCAATGGAGAGAGAGTAAGTTGAAAATTGCGTGATTTAAAAAAAAAAATTATTTGCCAATGGAGGATTCAAATACTAGGTTTAATTCGGGTTAATGATTAAGTAGCACTCACAATATAACTTATACTGAGGAATACAATGTATATAACAACTTCAGTTGTTATTAAGGTAAACATTAAAATAATAAGTGTAACTTCTGATAAATAACCCATAAATTATAATAAGTTATCTAAATAAAAACTATCATTTAATTAAAGATATGATAATAAAAATCGTTTATACGCATTGCCTAGAATCAGATTATTTTTATTTTAAAACAAATAGTTAGTTAATAAAGTTAAGCAGCCGTTCATATAAGATACACTAAACGGATGAGTTGATGTATCGATAATAATATTTATTTTGTTATATTCAATTTGCATAAATGTAAAAAGAAGATGAAGAAGTAGTTCGAATCCAGGTCTAAAAGTATAGACGAATTAATGTTAGTTATATTTTGTTTTATCCATATGGGATCGAATAAATTGTATATGTTTGTTTATTATGTTAATCATAAAGGATAGTTTTGTTAAACTGTAATAATAAATTAGAATCTTGTTAAAATTTAATAATAAATTATAGTCTTGTTACAAATTGTTTTGAGTCATTTTTTTTGTGTGCTAAATAAAAGTGTATTTGCATAATACTTGCAATACTTTTCTTGAGTCCGAAATCATTTATGAAATAATAAATTCTGTACACCAGATAGACAATTGTAAGCAGGTCAGAATATTTCATTATAGTTTAATTTAATAAGAATTAATTATGGAATTGAAAACTTCAGACCAAGACATTTTATTTTATATGTGTGTAAAATCACTTTATTCCCAAACTAGTAGGTTTTGGTTGCACATTGTTTCGTACACATTTAAGTGAAGTGTCTAAGTAATAAATCTTAGTTAAATTATTGTGTTGTCATGGATGATGGAAGGACACAAAAGCACCCTTGTCTTTTCATCATTCCGACTGAGATTCTGGATTAAAAAGGGCTGTATTATTCAAAATTATGCGTTGTTATTGAATATGGTTATCATCTCGTTAAATATTATAATAGTTGATATGTGGATGAAGACACCTTGAATTTAAATAAGGTAAATGTTTCCTATAGCCGACCAGAATGTCAGTCATATGCGACAACACAATACTGCCGAGCATTTTTCTTTAAAAATAACAGAGAACCCTGAGATTAGTGTCATTATTATAAATGCTCTTAAATTAAGAATTGATTCATTATGATCAATATTACAAGCGTGGCATGGCTTAAGAGATTGAAACATCTAATTGTATAATAACAAAAATATTGAGATCATATTGGCAAATTAATAAATGTTTTGTTTTAGTCAGTAATATTAACAATGACATGAAATCATCATCATCATTGTCGAACAGTGCAAGTACTTACAGCTCAGAGAATGTGTTTTGGATAGAGAAAGAATGTTAGTTTATTCTAAATTTTCTTTTTAAATTTATTTTATTAATGATAATTTTTTTTTTAATTCTATCTCTGTCTGAACTGCATATCGCTGTAGCTGAATTATTAGAACTAACCTAACGTCGAGCTATTAGGTAATAAATATAGGGCTTGTTACCCGTCCTATACGGAAGCGTCCGAATTCCGAATTCTCTTTATTTTAATAGAAGTCTTCTTTTAATAGGTTAGGATATATATATTCTCTGTTACAGTATTTTTATATTATTAATAATGGCAGAGTATATTGTAACTAATATGAAAAATAGGGGATAATATAAGGGAAAATCTGTGATTACAATGTCCCACAAATGAATAACAGTACACCACATTAAGGCTGAATTATGAGATGGGAAATTATCATCATTTCCAAATAAACAAAATATAAAATTAAATATAAAAGAAATGAGCATGAGAGATCAGCAAATAACTAAATATAAATTTACCAGCATAATACAAAAGTAATAAAAATAAATCAACAGTCAATCTTATGACTGGATTTGAAAGTGATCCACTATAGACCAGATTAATTATTTAGCAACTGCCAAACCTAGGTATAAACACAAACAATAATTATTTGGATGCATATACATAGGTGCTATTCCATCAAAATAAATCAATAAGTCAAATAATGCTGAGATACTAAAAACATCCTGACCACCATCAATGTTCTGGCTGCTTAGTACCATTAAACCACTAGCTAACTATAAGCTAAATTTCTAAAGAAATAATAAATAAAATGAAATGTAGTACATGGACTACCCAGGGTCATCATCATCTTGATGTCCATAGCACTATGTTAACTGCACCATGATCAACAAAAAATCTGAAAGTGGGTTGGAACAATGCCTGAGGAAGAGCACTCCAAGGAAGTGCATGAAAACATTGCATCTTCATGTCAACAACAAAATGCTTGATCCATCATCACAATTGAAAGTATATCCAAACAAATTTCAAAAGTCAAAAACTCAATCCAATTTCCAAAATCATGCTTAGATTTCTTATTCAACTTTAAATGTGAACTCCTTAAATGAACTTTAATTTTTCTATTTTATAATTTATAATCAAATTATAATAATCATTCTCTATATGCTTATCATATTTCATTATAATATGTTTTAAATTAATTCTGCATCAAAATACAGAATTTTGTTTTTTGGGTGCAATTCTGAGATTTAATTTATGTGGTCACTGAACACCACAACCTTGATACCAATTGTAACATTATGGATGAGTGAACCTGTGGTGATGGAAAATTATCATCATCAAACCCAAGTCAATACAAATTTTAAAATTAAATATAAAAGAAATGGCCATAAGAGATCAGTACAGAACCCTATAAATAAATATAAGTTGACCCAGCATTACAGAAAAGCAATAATCATTCATTATGAATGAGCAACAATAAAAGTAAATCAACAGTCAATCTTGTGACTGAATTTGAAATGGGTATACTATAGACCAAGCTAATTATTTAGTCTTTGCCAAACTTAGGGCAGCAATACAATATATAATTTTGATGCACAAATTTAAGTGCTAATTTATAAGAGTATAATAATTGAATAAATAATAATGGGATTCAGAAACATTTTGATCATCAACAACATTATGGCTACTTAGTATCATTAATGTATTGGCAACTATAAACTAAATTTCTAAAGAAATAATAAATTAAACAAAATATAGTGCATAGATGTTAAAGAATATTTCTTTTGCAGCAACAAGGATCTTCATTATCTGAATGTCCATAACACTAAACATACACACATACTTCATTATTGTTGTGCATAAATCTAGCCCAGAAAGCAAGGACTCTGTGAACTCTTACTGCAAGCATAAAATAAATAAATAAAGCAGCTTATTATAAATCAAATAATTCCTAGATTTACTCTATTATAAGTAAATAATTTTATGGGGATCATTTTTAAAAAATCTTAAAACATTAATTTGTCATGAAATAAAGACACACAGTACAATTTATGAAACAGGAAGTGGATAGATTAAAAAAATTAAGACTAAAAATATTTTTAAAACAATTATTTAATGACTAATTGACTAACAATAAATGAAAAAATGACATGATAGTATGAAATTTTAAACATTCATCTCATTAAAAAAATATTTCCATAAAAATTATAATCAATCAGTTGATTTCTATTCATTCATTAATTAAGTTATTTCTTTAAAATAACTAAGAGTTGAACAAACAACATTTTCAAAATCTAAGATAACAATCTTTGATTTAGCTTAATTAACATTTATTATGTGTTTAGGAAAAAATGAATAAAAAGAAAAAAGCATGTTTTAAAGAAATTAAATTTTCTAAAAACTATTTCATAATTTTGAAAAGAAAATTGATTGGATTTTTAAAAAAATATGTTTCACAATTTGAAAACATTAACTTAATGAAAATATTTAAAATTATCAATTCTTACAAAAAAATTATTACTTTTATATATAAAAAAATGTTCTATTACTAAAAATATGGTAACACAAAAAATGCCTTTAACCATGGCTTTTTTTTCTGTGGAGTCCTTCCCAATTATAATTTCTAATTTTTCCAGTTGAGTTTTCTTTTTGAAGGCTTCTACACATGAACATGATTATTTTTTTCTTTTTCTGCATGATTTTATTTCCAGATTAACAATAGCAAAATTTTAACCATTTTCTTTTAATAAATTTCCCAGGTTAGAATAGTACAGAGAGAGACTCATGCTCTTGGTGAAAGACAAAGTTGAGATTACTTTAAGGAGGGTAACTGCTTCTCTACATTTTTATTTCAGTGAAAGTAGATTACATGGAGGATGAGCTCTAGCTTTTAACTGAATTTAGCACATGGTTCTCATTGTACAAACCATTTTAATGACTAAAGTCATATGTTAGAAGCTTGATTAAAATTTCTGCTTCTTTTTTATTTACAACCTGGATTAAGATTTGAATGCTCTCTCTTTAACAGTTAAATTAGAAACAATTTCTTCTTCTGTTGTTTTTTTTAGCAGCTGGCTTAGGATGTGACTGTTCTCTCTTCTATAGCTAAGTTATGAATAATTCTTACAAGATATTTGGATCTTCTGGCTTATTCACACATCCATTATTTTCCCCCAAAACAATCTTGACTACAAGTTAATCACAATCTATCTCCAACATGATAGGTTTTATAACAACCAATTAGATAATTTTTTATAAATACAATTGTTCAGCCATTTCTCTCCTTAATCATAGATATTGAAGAACAAATCAAGAACTTAATTTAACATCTTAAAATTCTTGGCATTCCTTTCTAATCAAAAAATGTTTCTTACAAAACAAGATAATCGGTTAATTAGACAGATTTTTTTTTTTTAAAAAAAAAGAAGAAAGAAAGAAAAATAACTCTAATTAAAAATAAATTTACTAAGTATTAAAATCTTATTTTGTTTTTTCTTTTTTAAAAATACTCTTAAACATAAAACTTTATCTCTCTTGAAATGTTAAAATTAAATGTTAAACAATTTACTAAAAAGAGAAACTTTTTTTTTTCCTCTATTGGTACATTGTTTTAAAAAAAATTCAATGCAACTGGTAATTAAATAAAATTGTTGAAGATAGAAAACAAAGGAAATTATTTATATAATGATATACTTTTCTCTCTCTTCTATCAACATTTACAATTTACAATAAATATTAAAATATGCATATCATAATTTTTAAAAAGGTTTGATAATTTTTTTTTAAATGTCTAGAATGTTCTTACTATCATGTGGGAAGGAAAATAATATATTTAACTTAGGATGGAAACATAGTATTTAATTTTTTCATATTCTTGTAATAAGTCTTGATTTAAATATTTACCTTTATTAAATATGAAAATCCTCAACCTTTAAATTTTTAATAATAATTTGATTATTTTAATAAGTGATATAAATATTTGTAAAATAGGAAGAAGACAGTATAAAATCAAATAAATAATTATTTTGTTTTTTCTCTCTTTAATAATTTTAATTATTTACTAGTATTAATTTTAATTTTGAAAAATATACTAAGAAAAAAAAATTATTTTTATTAAATTATTTAGCAATTTTAAGTTGAATTTTTTAAGAGAGATAATGTCAGTAAAGTTTTATATGTAGTAATATATTTAAAAAAAGGAGGGGGGAATATAAGATTTTAACATTTGTTAAAATTTTACATTAATTAATCACAGTTGGGTGTTTTTCTTTTTATCTATCTCCAAAACAACAAGCAGTGTTGATTAAATTGGGGTAATTAAAAAATTAACATATTTTTGTTATTAAAAAAACAAGTACAAGGGATTTTTTTTTTACTTGTTTTGCAATTAAATAAAAAAAGAAAAATAAAAGAACATTTTTTTGTAAAAATAGACATAATTGACCAGTGCTTAATTTGATCATGTGGAAGGCAGGATTGTAATTGATGGATAGGATTGTTCCAAAAATGTACTATAGGAAAGAGGGTAACTCAATAGATATCAGTGTCATGTAAGAAGATGTCAGTCTTAAGCTAGCTACTGAAAATAGTAGAAGATGAGTCTTGGTCTTTTTATTGAGAAGAGCAGTATAAGTGAGTCTTAATCAAACTGTTGAGAAGAGCAATCATTCCTGACTCAGCTGAAAAAGAAAACAGAAGGTTAGCTGTAAAAGTCTTCTAAAAATGAATTTGAAGATAAATATGTGCTAAGTTATCTAAAGGCTAAACATCATCTACTTCCATATAAGCTGCTTCATTGGAAAAAATGTAAAAGATAATATCCATGAAGTAACTTGCAACAAACCTTGTCTTCATCTAAAAGTAAGAGTGTCTCTATCTTTATGTATATAGAAGTCCTGACAAATTATAAGATTGCAAAATGGATAAATTTAACCTATGAAATCTGGAAATATTCTACTACAAAATTGAAAAAAATTGACTGTGTGCATTATCCTGAAAGTAGATGTTAAGGGAGAAACTGATAAGAAGAAAACCAACAGGGGAAAAAATTTACAACTTTCCAAGAAGAATTTCAAAAAGAAATAAATCCATGGTAAAAACATACATTAATGTGCACATTGTATTTAAATTTATAGATGAATTTTAAATTAAATAGTAGTTGATAATAATATTTTTATTAGTATTCTTTTTTAATTAATGTGTTTTTTTACTTTATATTATTTTCTCTCTAAAATTGTAAGAAGAGTTAGCTAATTTAAAATTTCCTCTGTTAGGTAAATTTTTTTATAAATAATACTTAGTCATAATGAATAATTTTTATTAATTTAACATTTTTTTAATGTGTTTTTAATTTATTTGATTTTTTTTCCAAAATTATACAAAGGGTCAAAACTTCCTTATCTCTGAATGTGAAAAAATTGTTTTTCAATTTTTGTTATTTAAAAAAATATATCTTAATGAAAGCAAAAAAAGTTAATTAATTCAAGAAATAACACCAGCTGATTAGTCATGCTTATATGAAATTATATTTTTGATAAAAATGTATACATTGAATTATCATATTATCATGTCATTAAAAAATTTTTATTTATTAATTAATTAATATATTACATAATTGTTCAAAAAATATTCTGGTGTTAACATCTTTATTACTTCTGCTATTTGTTCTATAAATTGGTAGTATGTATAATCTGAATTTTAGGGATTTTAAAATTATCCCAGTAAAATTATTTCAAATAGAGTAAACTGTTATATATATATATATATATATATATATATATTTATATATATATCTGTAAAATTATTTCAAATAGAGTAAACTGTTTTATATATATATCTGTCTCTTGTTTACAGTTACAATTCCTAGGATATTATGATCTTGAGCTAGTTATAGAGAGCATAATGGTTAATTACATGAATGTTGGGATTAATACTTGTGTTTGGACATTCAGATGACAACTTTTAATGGTGCAAAAGCATCACCTTGAAAGTCCACTACATTTTGTTTTTTTATTAGAAATTTAAGTTTATAGCTGGCCAGTACATTAGTGGTATTATATGGCCAGAACATTGTTAATGATCAGCATGCATCAGTATCTCAGCATTTATTAGCACTTAAATATGTGCATCCAGATGCCCTGAGTTTGGCCATGGCTAGATGAGTAGCCTGTTTACAATAAACATTCTTTAGATCCAGTCACAAGGATAACTGTTGAATGCTGATGTATTTTAACTAATTGCAGATGATTGTGATTTGATTATTATGTATAATTCTATGCATATAGCTTATAACTTATGATTAGCATAACTATATATGATTTATAGTCTGTGTTGATTCTCCTCTATATATACTCCTTTTATTTTATATTTGCTCACTGTTGATTTAAAGTATTCAGTGGGGATGATTTCCTTTCATCTCATTCTTACTCTATATTATTCCATACCTTTATAATATATATATATACATTGAACGGTATTTACAAAAACAATTTTGCAATATTTATTATTTGTAATTTTAAAAAACATTAATTTTTAAATTTTATTAAGTGATATAATATTAAATTATTCATATTATATATTTTATAATATGTACTGATTAATTATTTCAAGACCTACAGATAGATATACCCATAAAATTAAAAATGTACTAAGTAAACTATTGAATGGTTTACCTGCTTGGGTTTTATAATTTGAGTCTTCTGTTGTTATCATTTCTTCTGTAGATTCTTCAAAAGATCTCACATTATAATCTTCAGGAAAATAATTTTGAAAGGCAAATATATAAGTTCCATATATAATGAAACATGAAATAAAAATAACTAACACGAACCTATAAATATATAAAAGAAACTATAGACAGTAGCAAAAACTGAAGTGCTATGGCACAAAATCTACTTATACTACTAGTTAAAAAATTAATAACATTATATTCAAAGCTAAGAGTTTCAATCCCTCTTGAGAATCAAAAGATTTACAAAATAACTGTGTGGAATTTTTAATGTATGTATGAATAATCATTCCATCAGTGTAGGAGAGATGAACCTGCTAATGCAATAAAACAGTTGCTCATCTTCATCAGCTCTCTCTTTCTCTCTCTCTTTCTCTGTGTGTGTGTGTGTGTGTTATGGATATCCAATACAAGGCAGATATTTTTATTATTAAGATTCTACCCAGATGTGGCACTCAGATTACTGAGATTTTTAAATACTGAACGGCATCAACAAATGCATCTAAGTTATCCATTTTTTGAAAAATATTTTAATTTTATATCAAATTATTTGCCCATTGCCTCTCCCCAGCTCCACCTTGTACATGTTCCAAAATAAAATAAACATTTAATCTTGTTACACATATTTTTGTAATGCCTCTACAATGTTTTTAAAATACTATTCCTAACATACATAATAGTAAATGGCAATGCATCTGAAATATCTGTTATCCATGAAAATCTTTATTTTAACATGTGTAAATGAAACATTTACAAATGAAAGACTCTTCTTACATTATCAGTTTGCATAGTCAATGATAAGAAAAACCTTTTCTAAATTAAAATTAATTATAACATATCTATGATCAGTGATGCCCTGACAAAAATTGACAATGATCTGCCTTTGTTATTGAAAATGACATAGTACAGACTACGGATTTTTCAGAAGTAATAAACCAATTCACTAATAACAGGCTAAAAAGTAAATTTTATTAATTTACTTTTTATTTCATTCACAGTTGATGGTTTATTGTGATATATATAACAAATTTGAACACCAGAAATGACAAAGTTGGATTATGATTCATGAATCTTGAACTCCAGAGTCTGCCATTCTACCTATTACAATACCAAATCATACTGAGTAATATATATATATATATATATATAATATTTTTAATGAATGTTTTAGATGGTAATATTTAATGTGTGTGTAGTTATTTATTTATAATTACTTAATTAGAAAGCATTTTCTCTAGAACAGTAGCTAATAAGAGCCAATTGCTCCATGCCAAGAGTTAAAGTAAAACTGTCAGGCTGATTGCTTCAAAATTAATTTTTTCTTATGGTTTTTATATTGTGATAAGAAACAGTAATTTTTATATAAATAATGTTATATACTTTGTTATTATTTTACTATAAGTTAGATAATAATTATATTAAAGAATAAATGTTTTTGCAATATATATATATATATATGTTGATACGAATATTTTCACGGGTTGCATATATAAAAGACACATGAACCTGCAAAATATGTCTTTTATATGTATTGAATTAAATTTTTATATAGATTATTATTATAATAATGAATAGAAATGAGGAGATATAATATTTATTAAATAGAGATAAACTTTACCTTTTGATGTTACTAAGAAATAATCATTCACTACTAATTAACAATTTCTGAGGCTAAGCAAGTTTTTCTCATAAATCTATAATGGCTTTTGGGGGTCTTTAAAGTAAGAGAACCATTTTTACTTTAATCCCCCCCCCAATAGATAAACTATTATAAGTTTATGAGAAAAACTTGTTTAGCCTTAGAAAATGTTCATTAGCAGTAATTGATAATTCCTTAGTAACATCAAAAGATAAAGTTTATCTCTATTTAATAAATGTTACCTCCTCATTTCTATTCATTATATATATTGTACCGGGTTGAACCGCTGAAACCACTTACTTATACATATATATAAGTTTTGGCCGGTTTCAAACTCCTTCCTAATACATTTATAATCTTATAAATGTTACGTGGACGAACCGGCATGTTCGAGCAAAATGGGAGATCTTATTGATAGCTTTAACTATCAACAATGGCCCATCTCGGCTGCTAGATTCAAACCCCTACTATCCAAATACTTTATTTGTTTCGGGGTAAACCCCGAGGCACCAGCTAGTCTAATGACTAATGTATTCGGGCAGTAGGCTCATAATCCTGCGCTCGAAACATTCCCTAAAACTAGCTCAGTCAATAACAAAATTATATAAAATTAGTGGTGGAAAGAATTAATAAAAAGATTGATAAAAAGAATTGACTGACAAATAAAGTTTAAGTTTGAAGACATTTTATTTTAATTAACATTAATTAAGTTTAAAGATAATTTATCACCCAACATTAATTGACTAAATTTAAACATCTTTATAAATCTGATTTAACACACGCACATTTTTTTAAAGTAATACATTATAACATATATCTGGTGAAAAGCATAAATAATATGTGACATCATTAAATTATCTCACATACACACACACACATCAATAGTTCATTTTATGCATGCTTAAAAGTTCAAATTACTTTACTCGGTAGGATTGACAAATTACAGCTGTGGCTACTACGTATAAATGATAATAAATAAATGTTTACCTAGGATTTTTGGAACGTGGATATTGCTTGTTGTTGGCTGCTTCTGCTGCTTCTGATGGATTATATCTAACCGGTTAGATTTGGACATTTCTTGAAAAGATTTTATGCGAATCCATTGGTCTTATTCTTGAAGACAGTTGAACGTTTGATGGAGGATTTCTGAGTTGTTATGCAGACATTATTTCACAGGCAGGTTTTGATGATCTTGTTGGACTAAAAAGGCTGAAGCATGAGCGTATATTTCCAAAAGCTGCTCAACAATGCATTTTTGTTTCTGGATACATAATAGAAATGCACTGTTATCTCAACTGAAACAAGACTGTCACTGCAAACTAGACTGGAAAAAACTGAAAACTGATAAAAAAATCTGGCTATTTATGTATCTGAATTGTTTTCATTTTAATATCCTCCAACAATAGGTGCAATAGGTGTTGTCGAAATTCCATTAGTAATTAATCCTATGACAATGTGTTTTTGATGATTGTTTAATTAGTAGTAGCTTTCATAAACGTATTGTTTTTATATCTTTAATTAGTAGCCCACCACTGGTGTGGTTTTTTTAAATCTTTATTTAACTTAATAGCCATCACTGTGTTTTCCAAATATAATTTCTTTTTTAACTTTCATTTACATATATATATATTTTTTAATATTATTCTAACATGCATACATTTATTTACACTCACACGCACATATATAATTTATTATAATAAGCTTGAATGAAAAGAGATTTATATTTTTTTTAAATTTTAAATTACTTATTTTTACGAATACTAATTTAGAAAAACTTTACTTTCTTTTATAACACTTTTAGTTTGACTTTAAGAAAAACCCCTTCCCACTTTTAATCTTTTATTTCAAACTCTTTTACGAAAGATTTTTTTTTATTTTAATAATTTTTTTAGACAAAATTATTTTATATACATGTGCCAAATTGGCCTTGGCACATTACACCCCCCTCCGTTTTAGAGTAAAATGCATCATTTTTGACCATTTTATCTCTTGCAATTTTAATTCTTAACTCTAAAGATTTATTAATTTATTATTTTTCTAAGTTAGCTTTTTAATATCTTTTACTTAACATACAAAGGGCAATCTGTTTTGACTATCCTTTCCTTCTATCTATGCCGAATACATTGCTCACAATGATCTAAATCATGGATAATGACCACCGGGACAAACTAATTTTGTGGCACAGGGATCTTTTGGAAATGACGTGGAAGCAGATTCGCTGACTTACACTGACTTACACATGTATAAAATCGAAACTTCATTTGCCGATTCTCTTGATCAGACTTAGAAAAAGAAAGGGTCACTGTGAAATGGCAGGAATTTTCAACTGTCCATTTTTGACTTACGCTTTGGAAAGAGAAATGATCCCTGACAAGTCCGTTATGGGTACTAAAACTTATCCAGATGGCAGCTTTAAACTTATCCTTAACTAAACTTATTTCTATACCACCCTCATTCCCTTTTGCTCTAGATAAATTCCTACACATGTGTATACATGCAGCATAATTCTACACCTACTAATATTCTAGGTATCGAGTTATTACTGGACTTGCTTACAGGGAATCTATAATAAATAAATCCCTTTTTGCATGCATCATGAGGTGCAGCAGTGCCAAGAAAATAACCTAAAAGGATATCTGGGTAAATACATTTAAGATATGCATCATGAGGTATCGTATTTACTGAATATTACCAGTGTATGTGCACGTATATACACATGTATACTTACACACTCTTAATACATCTTAGATTGACTTTTATTTCCTTATTATTAATCTTACAACCTTATTTTTAAATTCACATGGACAATATCTTACCCTCATTCCCTTTTGCTATAGATAAATTCCTACACATGTGTATATGTGCAGCATAATTCTACACCTACTAATATTCTAGATATCGAGTTATTAGTGGACTTGCTTATAGGGAATCTATAATAAATAAATCCCTTTTTGCACCCATCATAAGGTGCAGCAGTGCCAAGAAAATAACCTAAAAGGATATCTGGGTAAATACATTTAAGATATGCATCATGAGGTATCGTATTTACTGAATATTACCAGTGTATGTGCATGTATATACACATGTATACTTACACACTCTTAATACATCTTAGATTGACTTTTATTTCCTTATTATTAATCTTACAACCTTATTTTTAAATTCACATGGACAATATCTTACCCTCATTCCCTTTTGCTATAGATAAATTCCTACACATGTGTATATGTGCAGCATAATTCTACACCTACTAATATTCTAGATATCGAGTTATTAGTGGACTTGCTTATAGGGAATCTATAATAAATAAATCCCTTTTTGCACCCATCATAAGGTGCAGCAGTGCCAAGAAAATAACCTAAAAGGATATCTGGGTAAATACATTTAAGATATGCATCATGAGGTATCGTATTTACTGAATATTACCAGTGTATGTGCATGTATATACACATGTATACTTACACACTCTTAATACATCTTAGATTGACTTTTATTTCCTTATTATTAATCTTACAACCTTATTTTTAAATTCACATGGACAATATCTTACCCTCATTCCTTTTTGCTATAGATAAATTCCTACACATGTGTATATGTGCAGCATAATTCTACACCTACTAATATTCTAGATATCGAGTTATTACTGGACTTGCTTACAGGGAATCTATAATAAATAAATCCCTTTTTGCACCCATCATGAGGTGCAGCAGTGCCAAGAAAATAACCTAAAAGGATATCTGGATAAATACATTTAAGATACGCATCATGAGATATCGTATTTACCGAATATTACCAGTCTATGTGCACGTATATACACATGTATACTTACACACTCTTAATACACCTTAGATTGACTTTATATTTTTATTACTAATCTTACAACATTATTTTTAAATTCATATGAACATTATTCTAACATTTGTATTAATCTAATTTCACAATATTATTTTAAACTACCACGGACATCAGTTTTCATATTTATTTATATTAATCTAATCTTGAATATTATTTTCAACTCTTACTCAACTTTTTTATCTATGTGCATGTATTCAGGAAAACTATTTTTCTTTATTACGATTCATTATTTGCTCACCTTTTATTTTAACTATTTGACCTACTTATTTATTTACGAACATTTTTCTTAATTAATATGTGCGTTGATCACTTTTCCTAAGTATTGACCACTTCAAATTCTTATTTTTCTAGAGTGCTTTTTAGTTTTTATTTTCATCATTAGGTAATAAATGTAATGTTAAGAGAAGTAGGCAGCAAAGTATAAGGCAATTCAAACACACAGATAGATTTTGTGCTGATTTAAACCAACTTTTGATTTCTTTGCCCAAATACTCACACACACCTCAATCCTAATTTAATACACTTTTTTTTTTTAATTTTATTTGATAATGTTTTATTTTCATTAATACTTTCATTATACACTTATTTATTTCATTTTTATTTTTAAAGCATTATTTTTACTCTCCCTTTTTTTTAAAAAAAAAAAAACATTTTCATTTTGCTTGTCTATTTTGATTTACACATTTATTTTGTTTGCATCATGCTCCGCTATGTTCTAGACTTATGATCTGGGATTTAATATAATTGATAAGACATAATCGAGGGTTTTTAACATAAATTGTTTTATCGTTGCTTTGACATTTTAAAAACCTCTAAGATTGTTATTTTATTTTACTAAGACTAACTTTAATCATTTTTAATTATTCAAACTAACTTGATACTCATTTTTACATTTATTTCATTAAACTTTGTTAAACATTTTCCATTATTCCGAGTCCATGGTTGTTATAAACTAGGTCAAGCCGGCGAATCCGTCAGCTTACATATTTTTAATTTTTGTCTGGCGGTTCTTTATTATATTTTTTTTCTGCATATAGCCACTCGTGCTGGGGGATTGAGAATCACCTCTGGGCCTTTCCTTAAATCTAGTATGAGAGATGTCAGGATCGCTGTCGGTTCTTCGAAAGATTTTTGTTCTCTCAGGACTATTAGAATAACGTCTCCTCCGGGGACTCCCCAAATTCGACCTATGTCTATATCTTATGGCGTTTACAGCCGGCTCTCTAAGTTGGGGTTTGAATCCCCTATCTCTCATGTCAAAAGTTGGTCTAGCTCTGTCGAAAGCGCTCAACAATTCCGCCATTTGTTCCACTGTTTTCCTTTCAGTTCCTATGAGCATTTGCTCGACATTATGAGGAAAACTATGGTGGACTATCCTGACAATTTGTTGTTCAGATAGTGGGTCTGCTGTTAAAGAGCGTAATTTCACCACTTGCCTTCTAAAAAAAGAAACGAACAGTTCACCAGGTCGCCATTTATCTTGCGAGATCTGGTGATGAAGATTTTCCTGATAATCTTCGTTCCAATAACTAGCTAAAACAGCAATTTTATATTCGGCAAAAGTGACAGGTTTTTTATATAAAGAGTCCCACCAAGATTGAGACCCCCCTTGTAAATGGCTACAAGCTATTGCGATCATAGCCTCCTCACTTAATTGATTCAGAGTGAAATAGCACTCCAAACTATTTAAATGCTCCATAGGAGCTTCACCTTGATGGCCAGAAAATATCCGTATTTTCAAAAACTGGTTCATGATTGCCGGATTGTTTATAATGTGCGTGTTTGCACTCAAGTGGTCACACTGTTTTATTTCCATTTGCAAACTATTTTTACTATTCTTTTGATTTACTTTCCAAGCTAAATCCGTCATTCCGACTTTTATCTCTTCAATTACTTTTCTATCTTCTATCTTATTTTTTTCAATTACTTGGTAAGCAGTCTCTATTTGATTTTCTACTTGTGTTTTAATCTCTTCTATTTCTTCCCTAATTTCTCCTTTTATTTTATTTTGGCCCATTTCGATCTGGTCCTTTAACTTTTCAAGCATTTCAGCTTGCCCTTCCAATTTACTCTTCATTTCATTATTTTGGTTTTTAAGCTCTTCAGCTATTTTTTTATATTCTTCAGCTGTTTCTTTTTGTTTTTCAAACATGCAAGTTAATAAATCTATGATTTCCCTATTCTCTTCTTTTTGCTCAACCTCTTTTTTGTTTTTATCTTTTTGTTCCTCACTAGAAGCATTCTCTACTTCTTTCGCTTGAGTTTCCATTTTTTCTTCACTGGGGACCTTTTCTATTTCACTAGTTTCGGTTTTATTTTGTTCCTCACTGGGAACATTGTCTGTTTTTTTACCTTGAGTCTCCATTCTAGGTTTATTTCTTGTCATATTTATACTTTTAAACTTTACTTTTTTTATATTATTTTTCTTTAATATTATATTTTATTCATGCTCATAAGTTTACTAATTTCTATTTTATTTATTTCTTACTAAACTGGAAATACACGCTGACTCCGCCCCTCCTTTGTCCATTTTTCTCCACCCGATCTTAATGCTTTAACTCTGCCCAAACATCCAACTGTCTCTGATTTAACATAATGATTTATTTTAACCAATGTAAATAGCATAAATCTCTTTTCATTTAAAGAAAACAAAGTTTTTGGTCAATTCTTTTTTTTTAAAAAAAAAAAAAAATTAAAACGCTTTAACATACGTAATTTAGCTTTTGTATAGAAAATTTTTTTAAACAAGAAACAAAGTATTTATTTACTATTGTTTCTTAGGTCCAGCCCCAAACATTGGGAAAGCCATTTATGTACCGGGTCGAACCGCTGAAACCACTTACTTATACGTATATATAAGTTTTGGCCGGTTTCAAACTCCTTCCTAATACATTTATAATCTTATAAATGTTACGTGAACGAACCGGCACGTTCAAGCAAAATGGGAGATCTTATTGATAGCTTTAACTATCAACAATGGCCCATCTCGGCTGCTAGATTCAAACCCCTACTATCCAAATACTTTATTTGTTTCAGGGTAAACCCCGGGGCACCAGCTAGTCTAATGACTAATGTATTCGGGCAGTAGGCTCATAATCCAGCGCTCGAAACATTCCCTAAAACTAGCTCAGTCTAATTTTAATTCAATAACAAAATTATACAAAATTAGTGGTGGAAAGAATTAATAAAAAGGTTGGTAAAAAGAATTGACCGACAAATAAAGTTTAAGTTTGAAGACATTTTATTTTAATTAACATTAATTAAGTTTAAAGATAATTTATTACCCAACATTAATTGACTAAATTTAAACATCTTTATAAATCTAATTTAACACATGCACATTTTTTTAAAGTAACACATTATAACATATATCTGGTGAAAAGCATAAATAATATGTGACATCGTTAAATTATCTCACATACACACACACGCACATCAATAGTTCATTTTATGCATGCTTAAGAGTTCAAATTACTTTACTCGGTAGGATTGATGAATTACAGTGGTGGCTACTATGTATAAATGATAATAAATAAATGTTTACCTAGGATTTTTGGAATGTGGATATTGCTTGTTGTTGGCTGCTTCTGCTGCTTCTGATGGATTATATCTAACCGGTTAGATTTGGATGTTTCTTGAAGAGATTTTATGCGAATCCATTGGTCTTATTCTTGAAGACAGTTGAACGTTTGATGGAGGATTTCTGAGTTGTTATGCAGACATTATTTCACAGGCAGGTTTTGATGATCTTGTTGGACTAAAAAGGCTGAAGCACGAGCGTATATTTCCAAAAGCTGCTCAACAATGCATTTTTGTTTCTGGATACATAATAGAAATGCACTGTTATCTCAACTGAAACAAGACTGTCACTGCAAACTAGACTGAAAAAAACTGAAAACTGATAAAAAAATCTGGCTATTTATGTATCCGAATTGTTTTCGTTTTAATATCCTCTGGCAATAGGTGCAATAGGTGTTGTCAAAATTCCATTAGTAATTAATCCTATGACAACGTGTTTTTGACGATTGTTTAATTAGTAGTAGCTTTCATAAACGTATTGTTTTTATATCTTTAATTAGTAGCCCACCGCTGGTGTGGTTTTTTTAAATCTTTATTTAACTTAATAGCCATCGCTGTGTTTTCCAAATATAATTTCTTTTTTAACTTTCATTTACATATATTTTTTTTTTAATATTATTCTAACACGCATACATTTATTTACACTCGCACGCACATATATAATTTATTATAATAAGCTTGAATGAAAAGAGATTTATATTTTTTTTAAATTTTAAATTACTTATTTTTATGAATACTAATTTAGAAAAACTTTACTTTCTTTTATAACACTTTTAGTTTGACTTTAAGAAAACCCCCTTCCCACTTTTAATCTTTTATTTCAAACTCTTTTTCGAAAGATTTTTTTTTTAATTTTAATAATTTTTTTAGACAACATTATTTTATATATATGTGCCAAATTGGCCTTGACACAATATATATATATGGAAAAGAATGCTGGAATCAATTTTCAACAGGGCACTGAAAGTTTTTCAAATAGCACTGCTAGAAACCATAGCATTAAAATATAACTAGTGTTTTAAGAGGAACTTTATTACTCCGATTTATTGTACATTATTTAAAGCTGTATAATTTGATATTTGCATATAAATATGAAGAATTACAATAATGAATATTTCTGTAATGAAAATTACCAGAAATATTATTCATTATTGGATAATATCTAGTCTCAAGAATGACTAATAAAATTTATTAATATTTTTTTTACACTTTAATTTACAGATGAAAAATTTTCTGCACTCACAACTTGACACTTATCACTTTAGATAAAAATGTTAATACTTATTACTAATTGTTTATTAAACTAGAGATTATCTTTAACCCAGATATAAACATTACATCTGCTAAAAGCATGCTTAGTGTATTATAAAAGTTTTGAATTTCAACTTTTACCTTTTCATAATACTGGATTACAATGAGTTTATAAGAATTACATTAATTAACGAAAAGAGAATTAAATATTTACAATTACTGTTGAAAATTAATATATATATATGTGTGTGTGTGTGTGTGTTTTTCTAATTATGCATAAACATGTGGAATAACTCAACTTCCCTTCTTATATTTTTGTAAAATATAACTAAAATTTCCATTCCATCACACATTTATGAAACATATGAACATAAACATCTGAAAAAAAACAAAATGGCCTCCAAAATATGTATTTAATGTGAATCTAGCACATATAATATCTTTAATATATCTGTGTTTTTTTATTTTTTAAACTGAAAAGTTTTGGCTGCTACAAAAAACTAACAGTTACTAACAAAAGAAATCAAGCTCTTGAGATATTAAATGTGTACATTTTGAATGTATAATGATTATTATTAATTAATACCAAAGACAATATTTAATAAACATGAATACAGCTTTGTGCAATGGTAAAATGATAGTCTTCAGAAGTGTTATATCTGCACTTATGACTGTGCCAATGTTATATCTGCCAGTCTGACTGTGCGGCTATCCAATAACGTTCGCTAATGTTCAACTGCATATGCTCTCCAACAAATGGTCTGCAACAAATGCTCTGAATATACTCTGTATTCTCTGCAATGGATGCTCTCCAAATGAATGGTCTGCAATGAATGCTCTGCCATGAATGCTCTCCAACGAATGGTCTGCACCGACTGCTCTCCAATGAATGGTCTGCAACGAGTCTATTTCTACAGTTTGCTAAAGTTCAATTCCCATGATGTTCTTTCAGGCTGGCTGCTACAAAAACAGTTCACAAAGGGCATACCTTAGCCCCAATCCAGTTTAGCTGTACATGAACTCTTCATAATAAGCACTGTGACTGCCATCAGATATCTCCTACTGGAATTGAACAGTAACTCTACTGTAGATGCACTCCATACTGTCTGCTACTCGCTACTGGGTGACTGCTCTCTACTACACTTTACATTACACTGCATAGTTCTTACCCAGTCCTCTTATTGCTCTCTGATAACTGCAACAATCAATCAATACAGTGTCCAATAACAAAACGTCTCTTATCCAGAAATATTTGTAATCAGCAAATATTTCTTGGAATTGTCGATCACCATTATGTCAATGCATTAATTAAATTCCTCAGCTATCAGAGCGTGATCTAAAAACAACCTCTCGAATAAATTCTAGTTTTTTCTGGAGTGCACAAACATGTCTGCCATTTTACAAAACACTACAAAAAGTAAAATTTCCTAGATTGAAACTTAACCTTAATTTTACTGCTGAAACATCACATGATCTCTGAACAAGTAATTATTTAAATTATTTTACTATACTTAAGGATGAATGTTGTTAGTGTAAAACAACTGAGTGCTGATTATATCAAATAAATTAATAACTGAATGGTTTTATAGCTTGAAAGTTCATAATAAGTTTAAATGTCAGAAATACCAGCACTGAAATTTATCTGAGTACTTTACATCTGCAGACTCTGACAATCGGCCATTGCACTAAACCACACAGGGCACTATATCAAATTACAAGAGATATACAAACATACATATTAAAGATATATCCCCAAACCTAGCATTTATTATTCTGTTACATAAAATTCACACATAATAATTTTAAAAATTATTTGGAAGTATTTAAGCAAAAGCTTCACTAGCTGACTATCTTAATTCTTTAATAACTGAAACACAAAACTTATTATATACCTGTGTCTGTATATGTAATATATATGATATATGAGCACAGACTTTCATATGACCCACCACTCTCCACACTATTCATAACACTGATACACCTGAACACATATATGATGAAAAGATAAATTAATCACCAATACACGTATTTCATGCTAAACCAACAATCATCAGTTGGTCCAGATTACCATCTCTACACATGTATGCTATAAGTGCTCAGATATATATTAAGATAGCCAATCCTCATACTTCAATGGACAGGCTACTCCAACTCTTCAACTGTCCATCCAATTGAAAATCTGATGATGAAATGCTCAAAGGCCAGCCTGAGGCTGAGATTCTGTCACACCCATGTTGACCTAAGGTCAATCTGACCCCTCATGTACAGAACCTAATCCATTTAATACATATACAAGGGATGGGCAGACATCTCTACTATGTAATAACTGAAACACACAGGCTTATTATATACCTGTGTCTATATATGTAATATATAGGGTATATGAGCATAGACTTTCACATGACCCACCACTCTCCACATATCTCATAACACTGATACCCTTGAACACATATATGTTGAAAAGATAAATAATATATTTCAAGTGTATCAGTGCTTTGAGATAGTGTGGAGAGTGGTGGGTCATGTGAAAGTCTGTGCTCATATACCTTAATTCTTTAAATATTCGTAAACAGTAAATTTCAAATTATAAGTTTTTATTGTTGGTGGGTTTTTTTTTAGCAAGAAGTATTCTCTTAACGGTTTGGCTCATCAGAAAGTAGTTTATGTTGAACTACTATTGGAGGTGAAAAAAAGGAGAGAGAGAGAAGAGAGAAATTTCAGTCCATTTAATGGATGGTTCGCGTCACCATTTTTGTTTTTGAATTATTTAATCTTAACCATACGGCAGGCAATATACGACAAATAAAAAAGTGAATAGAAACTATGATTTTTTAAAATCAAAATTATCTATTAATTAAAGAATATTAAGTGCTGAAATAATAAAGAAAATAATTATCTCTATTTTATTTATAAGGTAAATGGTATTAAGCTAACATTTATTTTAAAAGATATACGGTAATATATAAAAAAAATTTACTAAATAAAAAAAGCGGAATCAAAGAACATGACAAAAGAAAGTATATTAAAAATAAACAATAAAGGCAATACCGTCCCTATGATCAGGCAAGTGGACAAATCCCTCATATAATAATATCCCTTGCGATGTTGAATAATTATTAATTAAATGAGAACGTTAATTGAACAGGATTGCAAAATATTAGACAGAGGGTTACTGGTAAGTAGAAAAGCAATATAATAAAAATAACTAATTTATTAAAATTTCTTAAGCATATTTTTCATTGATTTTAACAAAATATTTTTATTTATCTTAAAAACAAACTTTATTAGGCCAAAAAAATGCTACATTTTGTAATAAAAAGGCAATTAATAAAGGGGAAAAAAATTGACAAACTTAAGTGAAGCCAAAACAATTGTTAATTAATTGATGATTAAAAGCCTTAGGTCAATTGACAATGTCCAAAGTTGGCAATTTTTATTTAGTCTGCTAAAAAAAGCTTGTTTGAAAGTTTCGGTGATAGTATTGTACTAAGTTGCATACTGGATTATTTCTATCTAATAGATTGTTAAGTGTTTGGTCAAAATTCAAGCGTTATATTTTTGGAAATACATTCGATTGCTGATAATAACACAGATTAGCATATAATGCACTGTTTCAAGTGGTATTATTTTCTTCTCTTCTTTATATAGAGGCAAAACTCTCCATACAATAGCACAACTCAATGCAAGCCAGAATAATCAATGACTCCAGGAAAGTTTGTGATAAATCCTTATTTCACTAATAAAAGCCACAAGCTAGAAACTAGTCTGGGGATATTGGATGAATAGACACTAGATAAAGATTTTATGCACAAATCTTCCTGCAGCCATTGATTACTCTGGCTTGCACTGAGTGGCACTACTGTATGGAAAGTTTTGCCACTGTGTAAACAGCTTGTTTAAGTATAAAGAATGGTAATCATGTGATGCTTAGTGGTTCTTCTTTATATGTTGCTGGTGTGATTGACAATCTAACATGGGAATTGAACCAATGGTCTTAAGATTTATGGATAAGGCAACAAACACTTAAACCAACAAGGTTATTCTTCCAAAAGAAATAGTCGATAGAAATTTTATATAGAAATACCAACTACACAGGCAGAGCCTATTAAGATCAAAGCATTTTTTTCATTAGATTACAGTTACAGCTTAAAGATGAAAACTCATTAAAATATATAATTTTAAGATGCTAAAATAAAGTGTGTTAAAAGAGTGGCAAACAAGATGAAACTATCATTAATGATGATAAAGTTCCATTGGTTATTCATATTTTACCTACCTTTGAATAGGAAGCATACCATCCACATCATAATAACAGATGTTAAGTCTGTTTAAGAAATAACAGAAATTGAAGAAATTTATTAGATGTGATATGTTGGACTATTTCCATCATCTATGAGTGAATGTTGAATGTATAGAAAATTTAAACTTTATTTAAACTTTCCAAATACAAACAACTTTCACTTATAGATGATGGAAATAGTCCAACATATGACATCTAATAATATTATAAATATTTAGAGCCATTTTCAAACAATAGATTTTTTTATATGCTTGCTATCAAAACTGTCATGTGTATTACACTACTGCCAAAATACTGTGTATGTATAAATATATATATATTGTAAGGGTAGCTTACAATCCTATAGAGACCAGCCTTTATCCAATCACACCACCAAATCAAACCCATTTAAAACATAAACTTAGCTAACAGGTAATTGAATGTGCGATATCATTTTTTGTGTAAACATACACATATATATATTGTAATGGGCACACATGCCGTTACATTTTAATAAATAAAATTAAAAATAAAAGTTGCAGATAAAAACTTCTTTCTTAAGAATTAAAAATTGAAAATTAAAAGTCATCTAAACTTTATATATATAAAATCGCATAGATGAAAAATTATTAAAAGAAAACTTTATTAAAGAAAAAAAGTATTTTAAAATTAAATTTTCAAAAGAAAAAACTTAAAAGATTTAAAGATAAAAATATATCATTAAAAAGAATGTACAAATTTAATTAATGCTATTGTGTAAAATGGAAATGATTATTTTCAATTAGTTAAAGTAAACTAGTCCTTGGGCATCTCAAAATATATAATTGAAGGTCAGATAGGAGAGAAAAAACAATAGGAACAGAATAGTTAATAAAAAAATCACTCAGGAAATGGACCTCAATGAAAGAATCATCATCATCATGATGAAATGTCCACTTGATCAGAAAGTTTAATATAAAAAGAAAAGTTTGGAAAAAAAGAGATGTGAAAGAAGAGGTGTGCTATATGTGTTAGTGCAGAGAGAGTTGAAGGAGAAGGGATTAAAAAGATGCACTCTTCAATCCCTTTGGTTTTTCTAAAAAAAGAAAGAGAAATGATCAATTGTTTTCCTATATTGCAGACCACAGGACATCATGGCCCGGAAATAAAATACCAGCTAAAGTAAAGTATCTCCAGATGAATAAATCAAATGGCCAACAACATACCAGTCTCCCCACGACATCAGAGGAATTAACGCTGGATCCCAAATTGCAAGCAACTGTTAAGGATGAATTTTTTAAAACCATAAGAACTATATATATAACTAATGAACATTAAGTCTAAAACTTTCCAGTATTTTAAACAGTAAGAACTCTAAATTCTAAACTTTTCAATATTTAAATAGAAATAGAATTTCCTATCTGACTAAATTATTTATTAATTATTTTTATTGAAGGTATTATTTTTTAAAAATCATTTCCATTAATTTATTTTTTCTGTTCTTTTAAGTTTTTATTATGATTTTTTTTCTGTTAAACTAAACTTTTGATAAATGTTAAATTTAAGTTGGGAATGAATGGCTGCATAGATTTGTAAAGTTATATTGGTTTAATTAAGGGAGGGTTAATCTTAGGTTATTTGTTTCGTAGTTAAATTGGGTTAATCGATTGGATATATTGGTGTAATTAGTAAATGTAGTATGAAGATCCGCTATGTGCAGGATCACATTATATGCTGTACTTAGGTGAAATAAGCCTATTTCTTATTGACCATCAGAGACAGATGGTATTCCCTGTTCTGTGGATCACCCCCTTTGCCTATGGAATGGGATAGTAAGACGGCAAAAAGAACCACAATTCCTTCCTATGGAGTTTTCTTTTTTATTGTTCTTCTTGCCAGACAGATGTAACATTCCTGTACTGGATGAGAGACAATTTCTTCTCTATAACCATGCTGTTCAGATGTGCATTCATGACAGTATAGTATTGTGCTGTCATATTCATGCTGCATTGAATACATCGATATATCAGATAGATTGGCATTGGTTCGACTGCGAACTTTTGGCCTAAGGTTAAATGAGGGATATAATATTTTCTTTTCAAATGCAATCTATGTAGTCTATCCATACTCAACACTAATAAAATATTAAATTCATTTGTGTGAACTTCTAAAATAAAAAGTTAGATTGTAAATTAAAATCTAAAGTAAAATTATAATGTTTTATAAATAAAAAAATTAAAGTTATACTAAAATAATAATTCTAAATTTTATATATGCTTAATAAATGTTTGTGTTATTACTGGCACTGGCTTCTTTTATTTTATTTTTTTATATTAAAAATTATCTCTGCTGCTCCGCGAGCTAGTGACAGGGGCTGACGGTCATAATAAAATATATATGTAAAATTTGGATCTTAACAGTATGTATTTGCCGACTATATAAAGTTTCCAAGTTCAAATAGTCTGGGGGCACCCTGTATGGCAGATATGCAAAGACTTCCAATACACCACCAATCATTATAATATATATATATATGTGACAAATGTTTGCTTTATTAAGTACTAAATTCAACAAATGTCACAATGAACTAATTTCCCTTTTTTAATGAGAAATAAAAACTCCAAAAGAAATCCTTCCTCTATACATATATTCCAACAATGCATTATTTGTCAATGTGTTATGCATCACAAATAAAGATTTAGACTTGGTAAACATAGTGATGACTTAATGTCAAGCCAATCTTTATGTAACCAAGTATGGAAGATAAAAGTAGAATTCTATTACATAATTTTATTTTTATGTACAATCAATATAATACATGCAACAATAGACACCTACAGCAATGGAAAAGGAAATAGTAATGCTAGTATACTAAATACCAGAAACTAAGCAGGGTATAAAAGCAAACCCAGTTCATTTCTGTCATCTTTTGTTATTTTTCAAATGATATAACAACTGCACAAAGTCAACCTTTAAAGATCAAATGTTCGAATTCAAGAGATGATGGATGACTTGTTTGAATATTCCAGATTATCCATATAATTGTCATAGTGCAAAATTATAAGAAACTATAACCAACATTTAAACAGAGAAAAGTTTGATAAATTCATCTGGTTTAACAAAAGAATGGAACTGATTTTAAATTGAAATTTAAAAATAAAAACTGCACTATTATTTGAACATGGAGAAAAAAGAAATAAAACATCATCAGCATATGTATAAATGATGAAATAAATGTTTTCTTATATAAGCCATTAAATGCCAAATAAATTAAGAAAAAGTAAATCTGTTGTGAACTGCTATGCAATGTATTCTAGCTAAATTAACATTGCCATAGGACTGGAGTGCTACAGACCTGCCATAGAAGCATGATGATTTAATCTATTTGCCTATATAATCCTTAAAGAAACATCAAATGTCCTATAATAAATGTCTAAATGGATCCAAAAGGAGAGCAACTTTAGAAAATAAAAACATCATTCCAAATTTTTTGCTAAGGAATTCTAGTGGTTGATGAATGATTTACCAAAGGAGGATGATTCAAAGGGAGATAGACTGTATCCACAAGAGACATTATTGCCAGACAGACATGAACCAAAATGAACTAATGAACATTTTGATTTATTGTATATTGTTTTTTATATTTCTTTGTAAAAATTCTAGTTTGGTTTTATCTCCATACTTGGAACACTAAATGTGTCTAGAAATTGAGAGTCCATTATGATTCAAAGCAACAAAATGAAGGGGGTTGGGAATTATTAAGTTAGACAAAATATTTTTTATGTTAAATAAAGTTTAGGTCAGCTTTTCCCCATAGTGACCTGACATTTGATCATTACCACTATGATATGGAATGGTGTAAGATTTTTTGATACTATTCCATATTAAGCACATACACTATTACATGACAGAGTTTGTGTTATTTTTTTATTTTTAACTAACAATCATTATGTTTATTTTTTGGCAGGAATGAATAATCTTCTCATGTAGATGCTATTTCCTATCAACTTTAGGGAATTGTACATGGGGGGGCAAAGAAGATGGAACATTGATTACTGGAAATGGACAATGAAGCTATTATGGATATATTTGAATGATATTATAAATTAGTTAGTCAGCTTCATGGTCAATTTGATAAAAGATTTTATCTACTTTGTAAATAATTAGTGCTTTGTAATGTATCTCTACCATGGGTAAGGGTTGGAATAGTGAATATATTTATCATTCATATGGTAGAAATACATTCTTGACACATATAATTATAATCTTTTTATGATATTAAAAAGTTTAAATTTTTATTTTGTTATTTAAATAAAAGTAAACTTGATTTAAATTATATTGGTCTCTAATTTATCAAACCCTTTCATATATTCATTCATCAACTTATAAGTATATATATATATATATATATATATTTCATTCTTATATAATAATATAGTAATATGATTGGATGAATCTTTAGTTCATTTAGAACTTATATAGAGGTGCAGTAGTTGCTATCTAGTGTAAATTCACCCCTGAAGAGAGCCAAAGGTAAATTTCTCCCTGAGTTTAAAAATTGAGGTGCAATAGAATTTAAAAGAGGGATAAGATATGGATGAACTATCCCAAATTGTATCTAAATTTAATGTGTAAACTTAGAGCTAGCCCATTGGAGGTAGATATAATAAGAGGTTAGGTACTTCATTGCATCATTCACAGCATCCTACTGAAAGACTCTAGATTCAACTATAGTGAGATGTGTTCTCCCTCTTCTGGTGGAAAACCCAGGCCATTACAATATATTGTAATAGATAGCTTATATATGTTTAAATTTATTTTGATTGGGGCACTACTTGACATTAAACATCAGAAAATATACATGCACTTATATTTTAAAAAGATTCGAAAAATATTTTATTTAATATGTGATGATGATGACCACTGCACAATCACTATTTGCAATGGTTGACCAAATCACATCAAACATGATATTCTTATGATGAAATAGACATGGAATTAATATGTAGACCAGACAATATTATAAAGCAGTTAGCATACTTTTTAAACAAATAAAACAATTATTTATTTACAGAGTATCGTAATTGTCAGTCAAGATATAATTTTCTTTTTTAAGTATGTTTAAATTACTGATTGTACCATAAAAATGTATGAGAATTTTCTGTATAATTTGATTACCTTTATGGTTATAATTTCATGGTGATGATTACTTTAATAAGCTGTTTCTCCACAAACTTTTAACTTTCAGTTTATAAGCATGCTAGAAAGCAAGAAATGATCATATTTATTTGTAAAGTATCCAAAAGTATTTTGATTAATTTAGAAGAGTAATCTTTCAATTGCATATTATAATACTAACATATTTCTATGATTGAGTACACTTGCTGTAGAGTAAATCCCTAGCTTTTGATACATTCTTGATATAATCCTATGCATGATCAACCCTCACAAATATATTTCTTTCTATCACTAACTTCATAGTTTAGTCACACATATATATTTACTATGGAATTATTATATCACTAAACATCACATGATCATCATTTCTTATGCTTGCATATAACTGTTATTAAAACAGGCAAAACTTTACTGAGTGGCATGTATGAAGAGTTTTGCTTAAATTATTATATCAATACAGCTTCTTTACAATGATAATTCTAGGGAATGAACACTAAGTGGTTATCACAATTTAATAAATTTAATTAACAGAGGTGGTCCTTTGGATCCAAATTCAACAATAACTCTACTCAATTACATGAGATAGTTTCTTTTGAATCTGATTTATGATTTATGAAACAAAATCATATAAATAAATTCACCACATATATATGATATATTTTAATCATCAATAGTGATTTAACAAATGCATTTATATTATAAGTTCTATCACACATGAAATCTAATACACAGTAATTAATGTGAGGGTATAATTTATGTACAAATGGACTTGATCAAATTCCAAAATAAGCCTTTATTTTAACTTAAAATTCTAATAATTATATCACTATTCATTATTTCTAATATTTGGATATTTCACATTAAATATTTTATGCACACATACTTCAGGTGTTTAAAATAAATTTTTGCACCATTGATTACTTTACATATCTGCTGACAATTTTATGCATTAAAAAACCCTTATTGTTTTTTTTTGAAAGGAGATAAAATTTTAACTAGTCATTTCATGTATGTAATAAAAGAAAAATAGTATGTGAATTTTATATTTTAGCTGCTTTAAATGCAGCTAGAGTATTTATAAATGCTTAACAACAAATGCTGATGTTTTAAGTACTTCTTTCTTTAATCAATCAATTAAATATTTTATACAATCCCTTTGTAAGTAATAAAATAGTTGGTTAGAATTAATATACTTTAACTTGTATACTATGTTCACTAAAGATTTTGTGGGTGACTTTAAATCACTCCCAAACTGCTAATTTCTCTTCTGCTGATTTTATGATTATTTTATCAAGAAAGACATACTGTATGATGCTGCCACCTTTATAATTATTTTACAACTAATAAATCAATATTTAATTTTAAAGTTATAACAATAAGATAAGACCTGCCTTCCAAGGTGCTGATTGGTTGTTTTTTATTCTCTACAAAAGGGGGTGCTTGTCAATAATTTTGATAGTTCTAAGTTCTTTGTTTTGATTTTCAAAATGAAAATATATGTTTTAGAGTATTTTTACATATTTATTATTATTTTCATAAAATATGTGTGAAAATATAGTTATTTTAGAAGAATTGTTCAGATTTTAGTAAAAATTATTTACTTTTACATGAAAATAAATTGAGAAAGAAATCAATGAAGTAGACTGCATTTTTAATAGGGTTGAGAAAAGTATGTTTTATGTTATCTGCTATAGATTATTTTTATCAATTATAAATAGAAATTTATTTTTGAAAAAAAGTTTTGTTTACTTTAATAATCTGACAAATTATTAATTTTCTTTTTAGAAACTAAACTAAAATGAGTATAATTTTAAAAGACAAATATATTTTTACTACTGATTCTAAAATTGACCAATCAAAAGTGTAGAACTTTAATTCATTTGGCCAATAGAAATATTTGCAGTTAATATACACAGAAAGAATTAAGACATCATAAAAACAAAATTGTTAATATCAGTCTAATCGATTTTAATGACTTACATAGCATAAAGTTTTAATGTTGGGACTCTCTTTTCCATTCATTGTGAGAATTTTTATGTAAACTAATAGTTCACCCTTGATGGCAAGTATTAATTGTTTGTGTTTATAATCATTTATCTTTTTTTTACTATGCTGTATTTAGCAATTTTTAGTTTTTGAAATTAAGATTTCTTTGAGTAAAAATATTTTCAAAATAGCTTGGTTGAGTTTATTAGAGATCCAAATTAGAGTTTTGTGCAGCTGTCAGTTTTTCCTCTTTTCTACTCAGTCATCTTAATTGCAATTCAATGAATCTTGAATAAAGCAAGAATCTAAACTAATTAATTTCAATAAAAAAAAATACTCTTTTGATCTCTTGTTTATAAGATTTTTGATGATCTCTTATTTTCAACACTTTTATGATCCAATTTTATTTTATGAAATTTTTAAACATAATTATTTAATTGCTTAAATTTTTACTTTGTTTTCAAATCTCATATTTCAAAACAGACTTATCTTTTTATTATCTTATTTTTAACCTAATTATTTAAAGTGTCGATTACTTAAACTTTTAAAATCTATTTTTTTTAATCTGTGTTGTTTTTCAATACATTCTTCACCACATAATTTTAGACATACATTCTTTTAATTTTTGATAAGGGAAATAGTTTTAACATAGTTTATATATATTTTTTAGTTTCTCTTATATTTAAACACTTTTATCAAACCTATTATATTGTTTATAATTACTTCAAAATATGACTTTTAATAATTTATTCTAAAATTTGAAGATTACCTATCATTCTATACTTTTAATACTTTATTATAAGATATTTCTTTTATTTTGTATAAAAACTTTTGTACTGCTATTTTTATTAGATATCCACCCAACAGTGAAAACCAGCTTACTAATATGTGGAAGACCAAATGATTGACAATGAAGTAAATAAGACATTATTCATTTTAATATATAAATATATTTCACTTGATGTTTATTTCTTATATATACACCCGGGTCTCATTTTATGCGGAATTATTTAATGCGATTTTGAAGTTATGTGATTCATGTTTCTTCTTAATATCTTTGTATGCGGTTTTCTTTTATGCGATAAAAATTATTAGATCAGAAGTTGAGGTCTGATAATGCGCTATTACTTTAAATATTATAAATTTCATGCACTCATGTCATATTTAAAGTAATAGCACATTATCAGAATTCAACTTCCATCTAATAATTTCAATATTTTCAGCACTTTATAATAGTACTGTAATAGATTTTATGCAATAAAGATGTCCGTAATTCACTTAAAATCAGGATTTCCCCATTTTATATACACACATTAAATTTTACAAGATTATAATGTAAATCTGTCCAAACGTTATAAATGCCTTTGCATTTTAAATCACATTTAATTTTTGCTTTTTAAAAAAAGAGTACATAATCAATTAATCATTTTGGTGTCCACAAGTTTATTTTTAAAAGGTGAGTAACAGTGCACAATTAAATTTGACAATTAAAATCTGATTTTTAATTGTAATTAACAATTTAAAAATTACATAATGTGATCTGAAATTAATGTGATGTGAAACGATGAAATTTGATTTTTAAACGGAATTGAAAATTAAAGACAAAAATAAGAATTTAATTTTTGTTAGTTTTAATTAAATTTTGCCCAACAGTGGTGAGTTGGTGTCTTTTTATTATTGCAAGTCTAAGTTCTTATTTTTATTTTAAACTTTTAGTTTACCCTAATGGAGAGGAAATAACATCCAAGAAAATAAATTTCTTTGGAAACAAAAATTTCAATTTTAGATCACTTAGCAAAATGGGAAGGATCAACAGC
Organism: Epiperipatus broadwayi; assembly: GCA_028023455.1. Lineage (NCBI taxonomy): Eukaryota > Metazoa > Onychophora > Udeonychophora > Euonychophora > Peripatidae > Epiperipatus > Epiperipatus broadwayi. Next base: position 95,169 of record JAQFVV010000468.1, read on the forward strand.
ATTTGGAAACTGTTTTAATTTGGGTGAATCCACTATATGACCAATTTTAAAAAATGAAGTTGGCACTAGTTGTATTTCCTCTTGTGATGAATCTGATGTTTCAAATAACAATAATGATTAAAATACCATACATGTGTGAAAAAAAATTAAATTACGCATAAAAATATAGTTTTGAATAAAATTAAATACTATAATTAATAAAAAAAGTTTGTCTTGTATCAATTTTTTTCAAATTTGAAATTTTTTATTAGTCATATTTTATTTTATTTTTTTATGCGAATTTTAAAGTAATTTTATGTTGTTGCTTTGCTTTTATGTGATTTTTGGAAAATTGCAGTATGACCCCCCCCCCCATTTTTCAAGGTAAGTTAAGTCTGTTTTTGTGCAATTTCTTTTGTGCACATTTTCTGAGGAACCTATCTACCACATAAAATGAGACCCAGGTGTGTGTATATATTAAACCATAACCTGCTTACAGCTAACAGATTTCCAAATGTAATTTATAGACAACAGACAATGCTTAATAAATTAGTAGAATGTTATATGGTTTGGTGCAGTAGTAAGAGTGCCAGATTTTAGAACATTTAGGCTCTCAGATCGATTTCAGTTCTGGTACTTCTGGTGATTGGGCTTTTTATGAACTCTCAAGCAATATAGCTATTTGATCTTTTTTTAACTAATAAATTATCTACAATCTGATGTTCAATGCAACTTCTACAGATAATCCTTCCTTTATATATAGAGAGAGGTTTCCTTGATAACAGATTATTATATTAGTTTATTAAGATATGCTTGAGAGTTCCACTCCCCCTCCCCACATTCTTAAAATATGAATAAAAGTATCTGAAAAATAAGAATGTGTAGGGGAGTGGAAGTTTTAAGAATATCTAAAAAATGATATTACGCATGGAAAAAGAGAGATGAAGTTGTTTCTATTCAATGTATTTATGTTAATTTGTTTTATGTTAATTTATGAAATTTATGTTAATTTCAAATTTTTTAATTTGCATAACAAATACAAAATAATGTAACAAACGGAAATAATAATAATACATTAAAAATATATTAATCTTTAACCGAGATTTAAAATTTATATTTATGCTACGGATAATCTACTTGAGTTAGTTGGCATCAAAGTTGGGAGTTGAGACAATTTTGTAAATCAAGTTTAATAATATCTTTATCTGAGATTTAAAATTTATATATTGGCTAAGAATAATCTTTAGTCTAATAAATGAATAGTAATTATTTACATATTTATCTGAATTGGTTGGTATAAGTTGGGAGTTCAGAAAATTTTGTAAATAAAATTTAATAAAAATAAGTATATCAATAAACATCTCCAACAGTCTTAAAAATATTATTATCTTGTTTAATAGTATATGAAAGTGATATAATTATAACTATTTCATTTTTGTAATATAAAATATTTTTTATATAATAGTAATGATATCATGAAAAAAGTGAATTGTAATAATGTTAGATTAAATCCATGAGTAAAGTATTCAAAAAATATCTCTAAAGTTATCATAATGCTCTCATACTTTTTCATTAGTCAACTATCATTTCAATCAAAAAATATATAGTATTTTATTAAATAGTGTTATATCCGCACTTACGACTGTGCCAATGTTATATCTGGCAGTCTGACTGTGTGGTATCCAATAACATTCTCTAACGTTCAATTCCCACGATGTTCTTTTGCAACTAATGCTCTGCTGCATATGCTCTCCAATGAATGGTCTGCAATGAATGCTCTGAATATACTCTGTATTCTCTGCACTGGGTGCTGTCCAAACGAATGGTCTGCAAGTGGATGCTCTCCAACGAATTGGTCTGCAACATGCTCTCCACAAATTGGTCTGCAACGAATGCTCTCCAGCAAATTGGTCTGCAACATGCTCTCCACGATATTGGTCTGCAACAAATGCTCTCCAATGAATTGGTCTGCAACGTGCTCTCCACGAATTGGTCTGCAACGAATGCTCTCCAACGAATTGATCTGCAATGAATGCTCTCCAACGAAGGCTCTGAATATCTCCGCTATACCCATGAACTACATTTCCACTGGGCACTGGTCATTAACCGCAAGCACTAATGCAAGATATCTCTGCTGGTGTTAAACAGACTTCTACTCAAATACTGCCTACTCAATACTGCTCTGCTTAGATGTTACACAGTCCTCTTATCGCTCTCTGATAACTGCAACAACCAATCAATCCACTGTCCAATAAGGCAATGTCTCTTATCCAGAAATATTTGTAATCAGCAAACATTTCTTGGCATTGTCGATTGCCATTACGTCAATGCACTAATTAAATTCCTCAGTTATCAGAGTGTGATCTAAAAACAACCTCTTGAATAAATTCTAATTTTTTCTGGAGTGCACCAAAATGTCTGCCATTTTTACAAACACTACACCTCCCTCCACTCCAGAAAAACCCTTGTTGCCATTCCTTGGTGTTGTTTTTATACTCCTACTTTTCTGTTATTTCACTTGGAAATATACGATTTAACTGCTGCTGAAACTTTTTCGCTAATTACATTCAATGGTGACTGTGCAAGCGTGGTAAACTCAGCTTCCAATGTTAACTGCACAAATGTTTTATTTCCAAACTTTCACCGATGTTTCATCATGTAATCTTGCAATGAAAACTTTAGCCATTCACTTTCATTATTAACGTTACTAACTGGGATTTCCATTTTCACCAGGTTTCTCCATCTAACTTATTCGCTACTTACAGGCTCCAAATGTGACTGCACCAATGTTATATCTGCACTTACGACTGTGCCAATGTTATATCCACCAGTCTGACTGTGCGGCTATCCGATAACTTCGCTAATGTTCAATTCCCAAGATGTTCTTTTGCAACTAATGCTCTGCTGTGTATGCTCTCCAATGAATGGTCTGCAATGAATGCTCTGAATATACTCTGTATTCTCTGCACTGGGTGCTCTCCAAATGAATGCTCTGCAAGCAGATGCTCTCCAATGAATTGGTCTGCAATGTACTCTCCATGAATTGGTCTGCAACGAATGCTCTCCAATGAATTGGTCTGCAACGTGCTCTCCACGAATTGGTCTGCAACGAATGCTCTCCAACAAATTGGTCTGCAATGTGCTCTCCATGAATTGGTCTGCAATGAATGCTCTCCAATGAATTGGTCTGCAACGAATGCTCTCCAACAAAGGCTCTGAATATCTCTGCTGCAGTCTCCTTCAGCTATACCCGTGAACTACATTTCCACTGGGCGCTGGTCATAAACCGCAAGCACTAACACAAGATATCTCTGCTGGTGTTAAACAGACATCTACTCAAATACTGCCTACTCAATACTGCTCTGCTTAGATGTTACACAGTCTTCTTATCGCTCTCTGATAACTGCAACAACCAATCAATCCACTGTCCAATAAGGCAACGTCTCTTATCCAGAAATATTTGTAATCAGCAAATATTTCTTGGCATTGTCGATCACCATTATGTCAATACACTAATTAAATTCCTCAGTTATCAGAGCGCAATCTAAAAACAACCTCTTGAATAAATTCTAGTTTTTTCTGGAGTGCACCAAAATGTCTGCCATTTTTACAAACACTACAAATAGTATGTGAACTTTTTTCATGACAATTATTCATAGTCATTTATATAAAAAAATGATTTCACTTGGCATGTTAGTTTATGTCAGATTTGTCTATTTTAATCAGAATTTGGTAAACATTATCTTTAGTGTACTACAACATAAGAACTCTGGCGGAATAATTTCAAACTTTTTTAAAAAAAATTTGTTACTTTTTATTTTTTCTATGTAGTTGTAAAGTTAAGACTTTGACAATATCTGTAGTAGTTGGCAAGTGTTGGTGGCCTAGTGGTTAGCATAGCTGCCTTCCAAGCAGCTGGCCCAGGTCACTTCCCGGTCAATGCATTTGACACATGGAAAATATATATATATCTGTAGTTGTAAACTTGGTGCTTTGACAATATCTATAGTTCTAAAGTCAGTACTGTGACAATATATGTAGTTATAAAGTTTGTACTTTGACGAAGTAATTGTAAGTACTCTATCTTACATTTGAATTCCATTTAGAGAACTCATGTGAAAATTGCATTACTTCACAACTAACTACAATAAGGCTATGGCAAAGCATAAATTGTGTAACATTCATCATTCCAGTAAATGTAATGTTAGATCTTCTGGCTATTTGCGCAGAATCTTGGCATTCATGGCAGTTGATGGAGGAACATCAAACTCCAGAATTGGCAGTGAGGTGGATAGAAAGGAGGTGGCTGTTAAGGAACAATGTCCTATGTCAGCATTACAATGAACAGTGTTCACAGGTGAGATATGCTTAAGGGACATATGGTGTTAGACAGCAATTCAGATTATATTGCCACTGTATATCCCTAATCTGTGCCTGCAAATCCTTGTGCTTATAGTCTTTTATTGTGAAAATAATTTGCTGCAAGACTACATTGTTTGCAAGACTGGTGTAAGTTCCCGAGTTATCATAGATTGGGAAATTTTTTTCAGAGACAAATGTGCAAAATACGTTGAGTAAAATTTACTGCAGCTCAGTGGATTTGACAATGATGGAGTGCCACTAATCGTAGAAGTCGACCAAGACTAAATATTTTCATAGAAAATATCAAGGAGAATTGTGCAGTCATTGGATGTTTGGTGACATAGAAAGGGAGTTGAGAAAGTATTTCATGAGAGATTCCAGAGAAGATGGCTACTACTCTTGAACTCCTTATACAACAATACATTTTGCCAAGGACCCACATCATTATGGATGGGTGGTCTGCATACAATAACCTAAGCAGAATTTATAATAGGACATATATACAATTCTATTGTTGTGCACCAAAACTTTGTGGATCCAGATGACATAGACATCCATACACAAAATTTACAGAACATATAGATGTGTGTGAAACATAAACTAAAATGGCAATTTGATACTAGCTATACCTTATTATCCTATCTGCATGAATTTTCATTCAGGATTCTTTTCAATAGTGACATCATTTTTGTGGAATTTATTATATGTATTACTGAGAATTATGCATTGTAGTTTGAAACTATTCTGCCAGAGCGCTATGTTTCGCCCCTAAAGGTAATAATGTTTACCCAGATTTTTTTTGACTTATTAAGTTATTGTTATGTATGTATGTGTATGTTTAAATACATACACATAAAATGGTTAATTGTAAGAGAAGGGTATATATATATGTAAGTAAAATACATACACAGTAATTTAAAAATTTAGCTTCTTAAGAATATTATTTAGCTCCGACGTCGAACGCCGATGATGTGCTATTACTTTAAATATTATAAATCTCCACGCACTCACATATATTATAAATCTGACGTGAGAATGCACAGAGATTTAAAATATTAAAAGTAATAGCGTATTATCGGAGTTCGACTTATCTGCCTAAATAATTTCAAGATTTTCAGTACTACCTCTTAAGAATAGTAAACTTAAAATAAATTAAAAATGATATTTACATGATCAGAAAAGATTAATTTTTAAGTAGCTGAAAAGAGCAATTAGTTAAAATCTCTGGATTAGATAAGTAATAAAATTCCTACAGTAAAAATATATATCTTAGCAATTAAATGATTGTGAGATGCTGATCCATTCATTGATAACAACTCTGGAAATCCAAAAATAACTTTTTAATAGAAGTAAAATTCTCCGGACCAGGATGTATTTTGAATATATGAAATAATTATCTTATTGGTGGGATCTGAAAGAAGAACCAATCAGGAGAGTAATTGGACAATCAATTGATAGAAGCCAAGTGAGAAAAAGAAACGAACATTTGCTGTTGGAAGCTTCTGGTATGCAGATGGACATTTAGCTTTAAGCTCCAGTTATGGGAGAGACTTGCATCCGAATGTGCCAAAGTAGATCTAGGTACTTAACAGGTCATATAGATCTTCATTATTATTTCTATATGCCTTTGGGTTTATGTATATATTGTAAATTTTATATATGTTAATTAATAAGGTAAACATCTTATATAGAGATATTAAATAGTAATTTTTAACTGTATTAGTTGTGGTTTCTACCAAAAGATAAATTTACAGATCATGCGGTCTGGAGAGCCAGATTTGAGCTTTCAGACATAGCCATTGTCAATACACATTCATTTAATATTTTTTATAATATTATGAAGATATTTATTATATGTAACATTTGCAAATTATGAGTCATGTTTACAATTAGAAAAAAGTTGAAAATTAGGATTGGCAATAAAAATGCCTTGATAAGATCCTCATATACCATAAATTAGATCAAAATAATAATTTGTTATGAGAAATTAGAATATTTTTTCAAGTTATAAGTTAAGCAGACTTTGACATTTTTTTTTACTCACAAAATAGTATTACAAAAAGATGATACGAATATTTATCAAAAACTGTTCTGCTCTACCCCCTCCCCCCTCAATCTCAATTAAAAATCAAGCGATTTTCGACCGATCTCATTTTAAAATAACTTTGTTTCAATAATTAATTTCCAAGAATGACTTGAACAATTAACTAATGTTTTCAACATGTTTAATTTATAAAGTTTTCAGAAGTTAATGAAGGATTATTTTTTCCATTAAAAAAATATTATTAAAATTTATTAAAACATTTGGCAAATAATTTGGAGATTGAGAATGATACTGAAAACTGATAACATGAAATTATAAATTTATTTTTCAATGTAGTTTTATTCAGTTTTAAAAAGAATAAATGATTCCAAAATTCTGCATTTCCATATTCATCTAAACAACACAAATAAAACCCCTTCCCTTTCAATCGTACGAGCGAAGAAAATCTATAAAAATTAAATTGCTGCATTTATATAAACATAAAAAGGCTTCCTCCCTTCATCTCATTGATTACAATTTTTTTTTAATGTAGTTGAATATTAAATTAATATGTGGTCGTGGTCAACAGTGAAGCATAACAGATTATGTATTATTAATTTTCAATGGAACAAAATATTATTATGGATGAATTAGAATGCACGAAGAAAAGATTCGTGGATGTAAAAGTACATTAAACAAATATTTTACGTTGGACTAGATGTTTTATCGAATTTATAAGACAAATAATTATCAAGTATTAGATAATTAGAAATGATTTGAACTCAGATTTTCAAGCCTCCTACAGCTATCCACTCCAAGTAATGAGTGCTGGTTCTGCACGAAATACGTTTATTGATCATTTAACTTTTTCACATTATGTGGTCATGTGTATTGATTGCGTAAGATGGATTGGATAGCTGTGGGGAGCTTGAAAGTCTGAGTTCAAGTCCTTTCTAATTACATCAAGTTCAGTATAGATAATATACTTGTATTTAAGTACTAGATAAATAAATAATCATAAAAGCTTTTTTTTTAAGTATAAAAGTGATTTATTTTATATTTATAAAAATATTAATTTTTTGACAAATATATTACTCTTTTTTTTTTTTAATTTATACGATTTAAAGGTTATTAAAGGGGGGGGGGGCATGAAGCTCTGTAAGTAATTTTAAATATTATGCGAATGTAAATTTTTTTATTAGTTTTATAACAAAAGACTAGATTTCGGCAGATTTATAAGCTAGCCAAATCCGTCTGTCTAAAAGTAGATAAACAAATTATTAGTCAGTTTGCTAAAAGCATAGTCATAAAAACTGTAAGAAATAAAACAAATGTTAATTTCTAATAGGTTTTGTAGATTTTTATTTAAATATGAGATAAAATTTAATAAATCTTTCTAAATTTCTACTTGACAATTAGATTATACAATAGACCTACAATAGAATAATTGGACTAATTTTACTAAGGCATGAAACTTTTATTTATAAAATATATAATAAAAATGATTTCATTTGGAATCCTAAGTGGCCATAAATATGCGTCAAACAGGAAAATAATGTTGTTGTTTTTTTAAAAAGTTCAATGTTTTTGATATATATATATCTTTCTAACAAATACCTAATAAAAAAAATGATTTTAGACAATTGGTCGAAAACAAAAACTATTTGCTATCATTCACAAAATTTACGTGCCATCAGCGGCAAATCAGTTTGGCCGTTTCAATTCTAAGAGGCAAAAAGATAGGCAAAATAATAACACTACAATAAAGATCTCTTTTTCCCTGACTTTACAAACTAATCTGTGAACCATAAGAGCTAGTCAATCATTCGCTAATTTCATATTTTGCGATGCTGTTTTCTGTAGAAAATTTTGTCTCAGAAATACAGAGTCTAATCGTAACTCTCCATTGTATTCTATTTTCTGTCTTATCTTCCTAATCAAGTTGCATTCATTTAAAATGTCTTTGAGCTCATAATTTTTATAACGTAAAAAGAATCTTCCTCTCCCATGAAAATCATGCTCAA
>JAQFVV010000468.1:104056-227435 GCA_028023455.1 Epiperipatus broadwayi
AAAATAATATTTATTATGTACAACAAAAAATTTAAAATACACGCCAAAAATAATTTATAGTTTAAACTTTCAGTTATTTTGCTGAAAATCCAAGGACGTGTTCTGTAGTATAGATATATGTTATATTTTATCCAGATTTTTTCAAATTTATTAGCGTTCCATAAAATTATTGACCAGCATTTATGATGTTAAAATATCTTTTTAAAATCTTTATAAAAATAGAAATATGTTTTAAAATAATAAAGTATATAAATAATTTTACAAATTAATCATAAAATACATTTTAAAAACCATATAAAATCATATTTTGAATAAAATAGATCTTCCTTTTATTCATCTATTTTATATACTATAATCTATATCTTAAATATCCATTTTAAATAACCTTAATAATTTAAACTAATATAGTTAATACTAAAATTTAATGTTTTGCAGTACCCCCAAAACATATAAAACACATATACATGCATACACATACTTTAACACTAATTTAATATCCTATTTGTTTATGTTATCAACAAATAAATTTATCAATACATACTTTATTTTCTTACTGCTATTATATAAAACTATTTATATACTTTTTATTAATATATGCCTAACATAGTACATATATATCATTAATTTTATTATATCATTAAAACAGGTAAAACTTTCCATATAGTAGTGCCACTCAGTGCCAGCCAGAGTAATCAATGGATGCTAGAAGGCTTGTGCATAAAATCTCCATCTAGTGCCTACTCATCCAATATCCCCAGACTCATTTCTAGCTTGTGGCCTTCATCAGTGAGGAGCCTTGGATCTGATAGCACTGCATCTAGATCTTACGATCTAATGCAACCCTCCAGCAGCCAACTTTTATGTCTACTTAACTACACAACTATGAGAATAAAATTGAAAACAATAATATTTTCACTCTAAGCTCAATAACTTAAATAATTATATGGGTCTGAACTCAGTTCAGTACCTATACATTTTGTTTCTTTGGTTCTTTAATAACTATAGCCACCACTATCCAATTAGGCAGGATTGGTGTTAAACCACTAAACACCAGTTTATAACAGTTATGTGCAATTATAAGAAATAGTGATCATGTGATATTATATCATTCTAATAAAAAAATATTAATTTTAAAATTTTGCTACAAGATACGGTCAATTACAAATTTTTGATACTTCGTTTGCTAAAACAACAACAACAAAAAAATAACTACGACTATTTTACATTATGATGTGTTAATTTAAACCATTTAATAACGTGATAAACTATTTCAGTTATTTTTAAATTAATTTAGATAATCTTTGAATTAAAATAAAAGAAATAAGCTAATAAAATTTTTATGTGTCAAAGCATTGGCCTGGAGCAAAGCCGGGACAACTGCCTGTAAGGCAGTTGTGCTGACCACTCACCCACCAATGTGTTTATTCTGGCTTAGCACTTTCAGGGCATATTTGCTCCCATATTCATAGCAGTGTTAATGGAAATAGTCCAATATAAAAATACAATTAGAACACTTTCATCGCAAACCTTCAGGAAAACATTCATTACTTATCTTTTAAAGCTTTTGTTCAGTGGAGATTTGATAGTATTAAATATTGACATATTATCCTATGAGAAACATTTTAATTTCACAACTTAAACAGAAGTTTTGTAACAACTGTATAATATTTGAAACGTAATGTAGTTGAATAATGTATTAATATGATGATTCATCCATATATTTAAGCACATTACATTTAACAATATCTGTAAAATATTCATAATTAAGGTTAGTAATGTATGTACATATATAAATAATAAAAATTATTTATCTATGTAGTTCTTTTCTTGTTTTTATCAGCATTATAAATATATACATCACAAGAGTTTATATATATATTAGTTCTTTTAATATTAAGGGTGGATGGGAAGTGAATGGATTTGTGGGTAGTTTTTAATAGTATATATAATGTGTGGTTTTTTTGTAGTTCTTTACACTTGAGAAGTCTGCTTGTAGCAGTGAAACCTTAGGTTGTGTTTTAATATTATTTTTATGCTGGTCTGGTTTAATTTTAGATTTGGGGTAGTTTTGATTTTATATTGACTAGTTTAGCTTTATGCTTGTAATGTTTATATATATTCATGTACATACTTAACATATGATGAGGAATCTATCATTTTTACATAAAAAAATAACTATGCAATGAGAGGAATTCATCATCCCTCAGATAAAACAATTTTGTCATAAGAGGAATTCCCATCTCTTATATAAAAACATATGTTACCATGTATGATAATGCTAAGTATAAGAAAGCCACTATTCAAATTATTCACCTAAATTAAATTTTCCAATGCCTTATTTCTATTATTAGTATCCCTAATGACTTGTCAAATATCAAAACAATTCCCTTTCCCTTATACTGATGTATTTATGAGATTTAAAGTTAACACTAACAGTAAATTTGAATAGTCAATATATAATCCTTGATAAGTAGTAATTATAATTATATTACTTCAGTCCATTCACACCAAAAATAATATATGAAATCTTTTCAGACATATGTGGTAAATATATATAAAATATTTTTAAATATTACCTACATTCTTTTAAAAGATCATTTCTTTGGGAGAGCTAACAGAAAAAAAAATGCATAACAACAATTCATAATAAAATTATTAATAATGAAAACAACATCTTTATTTCTTTTTCTCCTTTTTAAATTTAAAGTCTAAATTTAAAGTTTATTTTCAGTTTGTTCCCCCCACCCTTGTCATGTTATTGATGAATTAGACTGAAGATTATCAAAGAAAGTTCTTCCTGATTAAATTTTAAAAGTTCCAGATTAAAGTCTATTATTTATGAGACTTGTTTTTAAGGCAACTACACGTGGATGTAAAAAAAGTTAAGAATTCTTGTAAATCCATGCAATAATATTCTCTTTCTGGATATCTCTGAAATATAGCTTCTTCAGTGATTAGGTTTAATAAGCTCTGTTGGACTATATCTAGTTAAACATCTTGGCTATTAACTTTTCTACTATTGTTATTTTAAAACCTTTATAAAAAATCAATCTAGTTGTATCAAAAGTTTTTCTCAAGTGATCATCTCCTAAAAACCATGTGACATAACCCCCCATTGTTCTCTTTAAATACCTTCACACACACATTGAATATTTATTTTTAAATAACTTGCCTTAAACTACTTCTAAAAATAATTTTAATGCTACCAAATAATAAAAAATAACTTAAATTTTTTTTTAATTATATAATTTTATTAAATTTTAAATGTTAGATCTCCATTGTTCTTTTTAAATAAATATTCATGCACACACATTCATTTACAAGTACCAAAACTATAATTATTTTTTATATTTATAATTATCTCATTTTTTTAAAATTTAAATTTTTTTATTTTAATATCAACAATTTTATAAAATTAAACAATTTAAATCAAAAAAACAACTTTATGTGGGAAACATAAAATAGATAACAATTTTTATTTTTAAAGTGAGATTTCTAACAACAATTATTAAAAATGATCATTTGTATTATTATTTTTTTTAAGATTGTGCATTTTATAAGTTATAGCAGAAGCTAACTATTACAATATTTATCACTAGATATTTTTGCTATAAGTTAAAATGTATACATCTTATGTAGATATCATATTAAGTATGTGTACATAATAATGTGGGTATATAAGTAATTAAAAATATAAAATATTTTTTAAAATGAAGTGTTTGAAATTTTTGCTTTTGATTGGAGATTTTTTTTTTTAAAAAATACTTGTCAAAACTATATTATAAATGAACTTTACTTAATACATATAATTTACTTTAAATCAATTTCACATATATAGTGTGTATATATCACTAGATATTTCTGCAATAAGTTAATATATATATATATGCTATTTATGTATACATCATATTTAGTATGTGTACATAATTATATATGTGTAAGAAATCAGTAAGTAACTTTTCTGTTTAAAATTGTTTGACTTTTTTATTTAAAAAAAATTTTTTTTAACAAAAAGCTTAACAAAACTCTATTATAAACAAACTTTTTTATTACTTAAAAAAGTCTTTATTATCACCCTCTTGGAAGTATTTCTTAAAACAAATGAAAGTTCTAAAAAAAATTTTAATTTGAGATAACAAAATATTCAATATTTTTCTACCCTCTGTTCTATATCTAAGAAAGTAGGTAACCTACTCAAAAGTTTAGTGAGCCATATGGATTACCTTGATATTATTTAGATATACACCAAGTTTCAAGTAATTCTATTGAAATTAAATATATTAAATCTCATTTTAGAATTTTATTCTAAGTTAAAAAAAATTAAATGCATACAAATTAATATACCAATTTCAATAAAAGCATTTAAAATGATTAGTTTTAAAGATAATAATAAATCACTACATTGTAATTAAAAATAGTTCTCTTAATTTTGCTTTTTTATATTCTGAATGAAATAAAATCCATAAAAATATCATTTTTTTAATTTTCTATATTTATTATTATTATTTTATTGCAGTGCATATGGACACATCTATGTCCAAAAATAGTCAGAGTGAAGACATTTCCAAATAATGTAACTAAATAATATGCAAAGTAAATGAGGATCATTTGATGTTTTAGAATGCCATTTTTCACTCCAAATATGTTTACATATTTAGTGCTGTAAAAATTCCAAATAATACACATTGCAAAAACATATATTTTTCACTATAACCTTTGAACTTTTGTACCCATGATATGACCCCAAATCAATCATCATGTAAATGGAAGAACTGATATATGAATAAAAAAAACAAAAGATTAATTTAAGGTTCCACTGTATAGGCATTTTATCTGTATAATTGAATATTTATTTTTCATATGACTTTACAAGTAACTATCCATTAGATTAATTTTTATTGATACTGATGCTTTTTGAAGAAGATTGCTTGAAAAGTCTAAAAGGTGGTTGGGATATAACTTTAGATCTATTTGTATAAAATTTAGAAAATTGATAACATTAAAAAAAGTGTTTTAAGTGATAATGATATATTGGCTAAATATGAATGACATTGGTTTCAAACCTAGAGTAGATCACTGATAGTTTTCCAAATAACTAAAGATTGTCTGAACAAATTTATGATTGTATTTTAGATAATTGACCCATAGGCAATCCATGAAGCAATTTAATACCTATACATTGTTAATTGGAGAATATGTTGTAATGGACCCCCCCCACACACACTTTCTGAACTGCATCTTACTTCAAAATAATTTGTTTTTAAATTTAATATTCTAATCTTCTGCAATTTATTTAAAAATAATGATTATTATTAAAACATCACATGGCTACCTTTTCTTATACATTATGTTAAAACTAGCAATTTTTTCTGCCCAATAGTGACACCTAGTGCAAGTTTTAGTAATCAGTAGATGCTAGAAGGATGCATTTTATTGTCTATTCAGTGTCTTCTCATTCAATATCCTCAGACTAGTTTCTAGCATATGGCTTTTTTAAAAACCTTGGATTTGGGAGCAGTGCACCTGGATTTTGGAATTTAATGCACCTCTCTAGCACCCACTGTTTACCTTTCTGATTAACTAGAAAGTTATCAGTCTGAAATGAAAGCATAATAATGTTTTTCATCCAAGCTAATTTGTTGTATAGTCATGTAGATCTTAATCCAGTTCAGTAGTTATATATTATATCTTTGGTTTTTTTAATAATCATAGTTAACCTTATTATCCTTAGGCTAGAATTGGTATTAAACCATTAAAACATCACATGACTACTCTTTTAGATCTATATCTATACAAGCAAATTAGCTTGGATTGAAAATGGATTGAAAATGTTATTGTGTTTTAATTTTGGGCTGATAACTTTATGGTTAATGTTAAGTATGTAGGTATATGTATATATGTAAAATAAAGTAGTATTTGTGAAAACATATATAATATGTAAAAGTAAATGTATGTGCATGTATGCTGAGAGCATACACGTTAAAAATAATTAAAAGAAAATAAATTCGAGAATAAAGATCAGCTATGCTGATAAATAATCAGAAATAGCAAAGATAAACATCTAAGTAAAGAAAGCCACTGCAACTATGGAATGTAGTTCCTGATCAGAATGATAACAGATACAGAAAATATGCATTGAAATATGAACTCGACATGGACAACCACATGGGCAGTGGATAGCCAATAAAGAGAGATTCTATAATATTGGAGGAGTGTGTTTAGAAGAACAAGTAGAATACTTGCTAGGTGAAGCTCCAGGAATGCAGACATGTCACCCAATAGGTACTCCAATTGCCTCTCCTTCAGCCTTGTGGAGAAGTTTACCTCTGAATATACAAAAGTAAATTTAGGGACTCACAAACAGGTCATATAGATTTATACTATTATTTTTATAAGCCTTCAGGCCCATAATGTTATGTCTATAGAGTATGTATATAAGGTGTATAATATATATCATATAATATTACTAATAGTTAATTACCTTCAAGTATAATCCTCTGTAAGTAAAACTTGTTACTTTTAATTACTTGCTGTGTCCATTCCATAATATTCTGATAAAGAAATTTAATTATATATGCAATCCAGTGGGCAATAGAGTGCCACTGGACACAGCAGTTAACCAAAAGAATAAAAGGTGGACGTAAGAGCAAATCAAAAGATCCAGATATACTGCTTTCAGATCCAAAACTCTTCATTGATGAAAGCCATAAGGTAAGAAAACTTGTCTAGGGATATCTTTTAGCATTCATTGATTACTATATCATGCACTAGGTAGCATTATTGTGCAAAGAAATTTGCTACATTTTTGCTTTCACATGTTGAATATTTTGTTTATTTTATTATTATTGAATCTTATTAACTAAAGGCCATTTTGTTATTATTAGAATCTGCCAGAGACATTATACATATTTATTTTCTTTAATAAGAATGCTATAAAGGTTTTTAAATATTCATGCTACAAGTAGATAATGTAGCATGAGGATATAAAATCTGGCAACTTGACAATATAAACATAAGCGAACCTTGCAAAATTACTCATGTGAAAAATTGCATATAAATAGAATTTTTTTTTTAATTCTTAAATTTTGATTGATTTTCTAAAAGATTTATTTTGTTGTTATAATATTTGAAATCAAAATAATTCTTGTATGATTTTTTTATTTTTAAGTATTTATTTACTTGTGCCATAAATCAGAAGTTTAAAATGAATTCTGAACTTAATGAAAGTCCTGTTAAAAAACTTCTTTCAGAGAAGTTTTGTAATTATTTAAATAAATCAAAAAAATCATTGATATGTCTATTTTCTAAGAATAAAAATGTAACCAAATAACTGCCAAAACTAAATAAATTTGTGTTTTCTGGTTAATTATAAGTTTATAACAAAATTACATCTAAATTATATATAAAAAAGTTTTTAATTTACTTCATTAAAAAGTACATTCATTCTATTTCACAAATTGTGTAACAATTGCTCTTGTAGAGGATTTTTTTGTGGGATGTGTGTGTGTGTAGATGTAATTTCTGATTACAGTTTTAAAATATGTAAAGATTTTAGGTAAATTTAATTTTAGTATTTAAAAAATTTGAGGCTTTTTTTTAATTAGTGAAATGACTAGAAATTATTTGAAGGTTAATTAGCCCCCTAAAGACTTGGAATATGTATGGCTACTATGCCACCAACTTGGAGGCTCGCTTCGTGCATTTGAAATAATCATAAAATTAACAATAATATAATTAGATAATATGCTTCCAGTAAACTTAAAATTTTTTTAATGTAATTAATTTTTTTGGTGTTGTTTCATTTATTTTTATTTTAATTGTTAAGAAAAAAACATTTTGTCTAAATAGTTTTTAAATATATATACCCATGCATTCTGTTTGAAACTTATATGTATATACTTTTATAATATCCAATATTCATTACTATATTTTTTATCTATTTTAACGCCAATTGATTAAAGCAAAAACAAGGAGATTTCATTTTTTTTGATTTCTACATTTACAGTCTGCTAATAGTCGTGCTATCCTTAACAAATTAAAAGACAATGAGTCCGGATTTAGTTTGTGCTCACTGCCCTTTTGAAATCTAAAACCACCGCTGACATATCCAACTGATAAATGACATGAATATTAGGTAAAAGTACCTTTAAATTCAACTTTACAAATTATAAGCTAGTAAAAATAATATGCTTTATTTTATTAGGAATTTTTTTTTTAATTTACCTTCATAAAATATTTGAATTACGACGGCGCAAAGCACAGGGATATTCAACAAGGAGGGGGTGGTTTACTGGTATTTGATCTAAATCAAGCTTATAATTTCCAAATATTAAAAGATTATACTATGTGTCTATATGAAATCTTATTTTTACTAGCTTATAACTTCCAAAATATAAATTTAAAAGTACTTTTTTTTCAATATTTATGTCATTTATCCATTGGATGGGTCAGTGAGTGGTTTTGGCTGGGTCTTTAGATTTCCAAAATGGCTGTGGTCGCAAACTAAATCAACACCAGACAATGTATATCATTTTAACAATAAACTAGTAATAGTAAGCAATTTTTTGTAACTGAGTATGGTCATTCCAACTCCAAAAGAGAAAAAAAGGAGGGAAAAAACTACTATAGAAATGAATTTTGCAATGACTATACAAATTTATCTCTGAACCACAAATACACCCCACAAATAGAACCTACTGGTCCAGTTTTCAATTTTCTTGATATTATAAGGATAATTTTTTAATTTACATTTGCCAGAAAATGTTTCCTTTTGAAATACTGCAACATTATATATAATTGAGGTTGTCCAATGTATTCCTAAGCTTTGATTACTTTCGGTGTTAATGTAATTGTTTTACTTTTCAATACACACACATATGTATATAACCTTAGATACTTTATATATGTCTACTACACAAGTATAAATCAAGTTTCCAGAATAAATAAAATTAAAAAAAAATATAAGTCGTATTTTTATTTAATAATAAATTGAAGAGAGAAACATTTGTATATATTGTGCACTATGTGTGTTCATTTATTCATATTCACTCAAAATATAAAATTTGCTGTATCACATATATTTTTTAAATAAAATAAGCAATGAAGAATCAGATTTTTATTACCATTAAGCATTCTTTGGATAATTCTCTTATTTATAGAAACATAACCTTATTCTTATTATCCATGGATAATCTTTTTTCCACTTGTTATCTACTGTGTTTTAGTCTGTATTAACTTTAGAGTCCCTATAGTTACTTCCAGGAAGTTGCCCATTTCACCATTAACTTGAATAAATTCTTCAACTAGAATTTTCTTGACTTTATAAAACTTCTAGCTTTATGCTACGTGAACTTTTTATTACATGCAATATTATACTACATATAACTTTTTTATAAACTTGAAAAAAGTATTAAATAAATGGTATGCGCTTTCATTATCACTAGAAACTTTATTAATAACTAAAATGGTTCCCCTACTGTATTGTTACAATTTAATAACTTATAAATTTTATACATATATGATCTCACTATATCGATAGTTTGGAGAGTGATGGGTTTTATTAAAGTCTAGTAATCTTATACCCTATATATTACCTATATAAACACAGGTATATAATCAGACTGTGTGTTTCATTTATTTTATAATTTTAATAATTTTTGTTTATTTTATATGCAGTGATATTACTGTGGTGTTTTCCATACTTTAAATGATCAAATTTAATTGTTAAAAATTTGCTTAAATTAGTATATTTATTTAATTACTTTTATATACTTATAATGTATATAAGTTGAAAAAATTTGAAGAAATTTTTAAATTAAAAGTTTTTAATAATTTTTAATAAGTAGAAATTATATATATGTGTTAAAGATAAATGTGTATGACATTATTGATTTTAAGGTTTATTTTTATAATAATTTAAAGCAAAATAGTTTTTATTAACATTTGTAAGGGTATTTTATAATTAGGTGGGTGAAAATAACATCATTGCTTATATATATATGTGCTTTGCACACATATAATGAAGCTATTTAAAATTAAATTTTGCTACTTTGAGTGCGCTTTCGGGATATTTCATGGTTTCATATTCATGGCTACTGAAATTTGAGAACTATAATGGTGTTAATGCAAATTTATGCAAATTTGTGTGAAGATGCTACATAGACCATGTAATTAAATTCTTATAAACAGATCAGCTAATTAAGGAGATAAATATCTGATGTGGTTAGTTAAAACTTTGTCTGTTACTTTGGTATAATCCCATGCAAAGATAAAATTTTATAAATTCTATAATTGGACAAATAAGTCATAGACCTTAATGAAGTTTAAGAGTTATCTACCAACAATAGATTAATGCTGGAAATGATCTATGAGTGCAAACTGATTTAACTAATATGACAACTCTGTAAATTATAAAGTTATTAGTGTGTTTTGTGTTAAAAATATGGAAGAATAGAGAAACCATTAACTGCTATAGAGCTCTGTCCAAGTGCAAGCCACAAGTGTCATAAAGAGTTGCCTGAGAAGCTGTTAAATAATGTAGAACCATCTTAAGGAACATTATATCCAGTTTATATGGGACTTATGCTATCTAAACTTTAAAAGGGTCTATTGCTTTGTGGGAGAAACCAGCTATCAATCAACAAAGGAAACACTGTCTAATGACTGCATATTAATGGAGACTGTTATAGCCATTGAAAGCAATATAGCAGAAGCTTTTCCAGTTTTGTAAGTGAGTACAGAATGACTCCATTAAAGAAGGAATCTAGTAATATCTAAGTTAAGAACTTTAGGATTTTTAGTGATGAAAAGGGTGGTGTATGAACTTTGAATAAATTATTATTACTGTCTATTACTAATATTAGTTAACTTATCTCCTAGATTCAATTGATGTTATTTTATAAATTATTATGATTAATTTTATGTAAAAATCGATCTGTTTAGAAATTAGGATGGCAATTATTATTAGTTATTTATTTATTAGTTAAAACACAGTTTAGTTGGTGTAAACCTAAAAAAGAAAAATATTTTTTTATAAAAACATTAAGCTTATTATTGTAAACTCTTGGCATTTTATTAACAACTTAGTATTTTTTTTTCCATATGTCATAGTCTCTGCTGGGAGGCAAATCCATAACAACTGTCTGCAACCAACTGAATACCAGCACCAGGAGTGGCTATGCTGACTTCTTGGCTAACAATGCTTAACAACACACTTAGTATTTTAAAATCAGAGACTAGTAATGGTTGTCATTTTCACTGGCGCTTAGATTGTAAAAATAATACTTTAATCCTTAACATGTATAGTGCAGATTAATGACCCTTGGATAGTATAAAACAGGTTGTATCACAGATTAAGTTTAAGTAAAGATTGTTTTTAATAGTTCACAGTTTTAAGCAAGCATGGGACAAAAATAAGTGAGTGTATTAAAATTGCTTGAGCTGATGTACTTTTATTTCTGGCTGTTTTGTCTGTATAATGTTCGTTTATAGGCATAGTTTTATTTATTCATAAATGAGTGATACCATTTGCAGCTGCTGTGTCACTCACAGCCATTAACTTCCTTTAAGCAGTAGTATGTGGTAGATGCACATTTCTACCATGTAGCACATACTTCATTTATATATATTTGCTTAGGATATCATTTTTGCATTAGCCAGCCACTTGACAACTTTCTTTGAACAATAGTATGCAGTGAATGCACATTTCTATCATATATCATATGCTTCATTTATATATATATATATATATATATATATATATATATATATATATATATATATATATATATATATATATATATATATATATATATATATATATATATATATATATATTATATATATATATATATATTAATATGGTACTTTTTGTATCTGCTGGCTTCTTACTTGACATCTTCTTTTGAACCAGTAGTATATGATAAATGCATATTCTTAACATGCTTCATATGCTTTGTTTATATATTTGTTTTGTTAATAAATGAGTATTTTTTTTTTCCCTATAAACAAGATAATTGTTTTCATTATTTACCTGTACTACAACCACCAAGTATTTATGCTAGACCAAGTCTGTTAATAAAGTATAATTTATTGATTGATTGATTTTAATGTATCTTCAAACTGTAAATTAAAGTTTTGAAAACTGTTGTGATCCAATAGTATTGACAGATAGTCTGTACGTAAAATTTATATCTGTCCAGAGACAATTAAAATGAATTATACCATATATTGTCTGAGCATTAAAAAAAAAATAGAATCAATAGATCTTTAACTGTATTAATTTGTATTCAAACTAAATAAGGCGATTGAAGAAAATAATATATTACTATTACCAGTATAATGTTTTCTGGCTATTATCAGTATGTTATCGTTTATGTTTTAATAATGTATATAGTAAATAAATTATAATATGTCATTATTTTTGGCATTTATTATTACTTGCAATCAATAAGATTAATTAAAATATGATAAGCTTTTGCATCTAACAGAGTGTTAGTGAGCTATAAAAAAGTTTTTGATCATGTGACATCAGAATGTAGAACTCCTATGCAAATTACCCTGCGATGATTTTCGCGTGAGCTGTACATTTTAGATTAATACAATATTAAGATTACTTGTAGTTATATGACATAAAATAAAAGAATAAATTAAAAAAAAAACAGAGAATTTTATAATAAAAATATGTGTTTATTTTTAAGGTGTTACAAATTAGATTTCTTTTGAAACTATTGTTCATTTGATGCAATCCACCAGTCTAAATGTGTTTTCCACTTTTTGAAGTAAGTCTTGAAACTTTTGCAAAGTGATGCCTTTTAACACTTCCATTGGTTTTGTTTTCTTTAGCATTTCCAAGTATAAGATTTGAAATACAGGCATTTCTACCCCTGGAACTTAACTGTAAATATAGTCAAATCAAGTTTGTTATAAAATACCTTTTTAAAGAAATCTTGTATTATTCATTTATTTCATATGTTCTGTCCAATAAAGGTATAATTTTACTATAGTGGATTCTATAGCATCACATTCAACAAATTGAAAACCACTTGATTTGACTATATTTACAGTTAAGTTCCAGGTATAGGAATGCCTGTATTTCAAATCTTATACTTGGAAATGCTGAAGAAAACAAAACCAATGGAAGTGTTAAAAGGCATCACTTTGCAAAAGTTTCAAGACTACTTCAAAAAGTGGAAAACACATTTAGACTGGTGGATTGCATCAAATGAACAATAGTTTCAAGGAAATTCAATTTGTAACACCTAAAAATAAATATACATTTTTATTATAAAATTCTGGTTTTTTTTTTAATTTATTCTTGTATTTCAATGTATATAACTATGTGCAATCTTAATATTGTATTAATCTAAAATGTACAGCTCACGCGAAAATCATCGCAGGGTAATTTGCATAGGAGCTCCACATTCTGATGGCACATGATCAAAAACTTTTTTATAGCTCACTAACATCAGTTAGATGCAAAAGTCTATCATATTTTAATTAATCTTATTGATTGCAAATAATGATAAATGCTAAAAATAATGACACATTACAATTTATTTACTATATACATTATTAAAACAAAAACGATAACATAATTGACAGCCATCCACAGAAAACATTACATTTGCAATAGTAATATATTATTTTCTTCAATCGCCTTATTTAGTTTGAATACAAATTAATACAGTTAGAGATCTATTGATTCTATTTTTTTTTAATGCTCAGACAATATATGGTACAATTCATTTTAATTGTCTCTGGACAGATATAAATTTGATGCACAGACTAACTGTCAATACTATTGGATCACAACACAGTTTTAAAACTTTAATTTACAGTTTGAAGATACATTAAAATCAATCAATCAATAAATTATACTATTAACAGACTTGGTCTAGCATAAATACTTTCAGGCTGTAGTACAGGTAAATAATGAAAACAATTATTAAGTGTACTGTCAAGAAATATCTGTTTTACACTCATTTATTAACAAAACAAATATATAAACAAAGCATATGAAGTATGTTAAGAATGTGCATTTATCATATACTACTGGTTCAAAAGAAGATGCTAAGTAAGAAGCCAGCAGATACAAAAAGTACCATACAATTATATATATATATATATATATATATATATATATATATATATATATATATATATATATATATATATATATATATATAAATGAAGCATATGATATATGATAGAAATGTGCATTCACTGCATACTATTGTTCAAAGAAAGTTGTCAAGTGGCTGGCTAATGCAAATGATATCCTAAGCAAATATATATAAATGAAGCATGTGCTACATGGTAGAAATGTGCATCTACCACATACTACTGCTTAAAGGAAGTTAATGGCTGTGAGTGACACAGCAGCTGCAAATGGTATCACTCATTTATGAATAAATAAAACTATGCCTATAAACGAACATTATACAGACAAAACAGCCAGAAATAAAAGTATATCAGCTCAAGCAATTTTAATACACTCACTTGTTTTTGTCCCATGCTTGCTTAAAACTGTGAACTATTATTTTAAAAAAACAATCTTTACTTAAACTTAATCTGTGATGCAACCTGTTTTATACTATCCAAGGGTCATTAATCTGCACTATACATGTTAAGGATTAAAGTATTATTTTTACAATTTAAGGCTAGTGGAAATGACAACCATTACTAGTTCTGATTTTAAAATACTAAGTGTGTTGTTAAGCATTGTTAGCCAAGAAGTCAGCATAGCCACCTTGCAAGCAAGCAGTTGGTTGCAGACAGTTGTTATGGATTTGCCTCCCAGCAGATAATATGACATATGGAAAAAAAAATACTAAGTTGTTAATAAAATGCCAAGAGTTTACAATAATAAGCTAATGGTTTTATAAAAAAATATTTTTCTTTTTAGGGTTTACACCAACTAAACTGTGGTGTAACTAATAAATAAATAATATAATAATAATTGCCATCCTAATTTCTAAACAGATCGATTTCTACATAAAATTAATCATAATAATTTATAAAATAATATCAATTGAATGTAGGAGATAAGTTAACTAATATTAGTAATAGACAGTAATAATAATTTATTCAAAGTTCATACACTACCCTTTTCATCACTAAAAATCCAAGTTCTGAATTCAGATATTACTAGACTTTTAATGGAGTCATTCTGTACCACCATGTCTGGAAAAGCTTCTGTTATATTGCTTTCAATGGCTATAACAGTCTCCATTAATATGCAGTCATTAGACAGTGTTTCCTTTGTTGATTGATAGCTGGTTTCTCCCCAAAGCAATAGACCCTTTTGAAGTTTAGATAGCATATAGTTCCATATAAACTGGATATAATGTTCCTTAAGATGGTTCTACATTATTTAACAGCTTCTCAGCAACTCTTGATATACTTGTGGCTTGCACTTGGACAGAGTCGAGCAGTTAATGGTTTCTCTATTCTTCCATATTTTAACACAAAACACACTAATAACTTTATAATTTACAGAGTTGTCATATTAGTTAAATCAGTTTGCATCATAGATCATTTCCAGCATTAATCTATTGTTGGTAGATAACTCTTAAACTTCATTAAGGTCTATGACTTATTTGTCCAATTATAGAATTTATAAAATTTTATCTTTGCATGGGATTATACCAAAGTAACAGACAAAGTTTTAACTAAACTACATCAGATATTTATCTCCTTAATTAGCTGATCTGTTTATAAGAATTTAATTACATGGTCTATGTAGCATCTTCACACAAATTTGCATAAATTTGCATTAACACCATTATAGTTCTCAAATTTCAGTAGCCATGAATATGGAACTATGAAATATCCCGAAAGCGCACTCAGCAGCAACATTTAATTTTAAATAGCTTCATTATATGTGTGCAAAGCACATATATATATATGCAATGATGTTATTTCCACCCACCTAATTATAAAATACCTTTACAAATGTTAATAAAAAAAATATTTTGCTTTAAATTATTTTTAAAATAAACTTAAAACTAATAATGTCATATACATTTATCTTACACATATATATAATTTCTACTTATTAAAAATTATTAAAAACTTTTAATTTAAAAATTTCTTCAAATTTTTCAACTTATATACATTAAGCACTTATACGATTAAATATAAACAATTTAAACAAATTTTAACATTGAAATTTGATCATTTAAAGTATGAAGCATATAGAAATATCACTTCATATATATAAACAAAAAATATTAAAATTATAAAATAACTGAAACACACAGGCTTATTACATACCTGTGTTTATATATGTAATATATAGGGTATATGAGCACAGACTTTCACATACCCATCACTCTCCACACTATCTATATATTAAGATTATATATGTATTAAAATTATAAGTTATTAAATTGTACAATACAGTAGCAACCATTTTTATTAATAATGTTTCGAGTTATATTGAAAGCACATACAATTTATTTTTTACTTTTTTCTATTTTTCCAAAAGTTTTATGTAGTATAATATTTCATGTAATAAAATGTTTGCCTAGCATAAAGCTAGAGGTTTTATAAAGTTAAGAAAATTTTTTTGAAGAATTTATTCAAGAATGTGAAATGGGCAACTTCCAGAAGTAACTATATAGATTCTGAAGTTGATACAGACTTAAACACATTAAAACAACTAAAAAAACATTATCCATGGATAATAAGAATGCTGTTATGTTTCTATAAAGAAAAGATTTATCCAAAGAATGTTTAATGGTAATTAAAATCTGATTCTTCATTGCTTATTTTATTTAAAAAAATATATGTGATAGAGCAAATTTTATTTTTTGAGTGAATATGAATAAATGAACACACACAGTGACAATATATACAAATGTTTCTCTCTCAATTTATTATTAATAAGTACATTTTTATTTTTTTTAATTTTGTTTATTCTATAATCTTGATTTATACTTGTGTAGTAGACATATATAAAATATCTATGTTATATACATATGTGTGTGTATTGAAAAGTAAAACAATACATTAATACTTATTGTAATCAAAGCTTAGAATACATTGGACAACTTCAATTAGATATAATGTTGCAGTATTTCAAAAGGAAACATTTTCTGGTGAATAAATTAAAAAATTATCCTATAATATCAAGAAAATTGAAAACTGGACCAGCAGGTTCTATTTGTGGGTGTATTTGTGGTTCAGAGATAAATTTGTATAGTCATTGCAAAATTCATTTCTATAGTAGTTTTTTCCCCTCCTTTTTTTTCTCTTTTGGAGTTGGAATGACCATACTCAGTTACAAAAGATTGTTTACTATTATTAGTTTATTGTTAAAATGATATACATTGTCTGGTGTTGATTTAGTTTGCGCTCACAGCCATTTTGAAATCTAAAGACCAGCCAAAACCACCACTGACCCATCCAATGGATAAATGACATAAATATTGAAAAAAAAAGTACTTTAAATTTATATTTTGGAAATTATAAGCTAGTAAAAATAAGATTTCATATAGACATATAGTATAATCTTTTAATATTTGGAAATTATAAGCTTGATTTGATCAAATACCAGTAACCCCCCCCCTCCTTGAATATTCCTGTGCTTTGCGCCGTCGTAATTCAAATATTTTATGAAGGTAAATTAAAAAAAAAAAATTCCTAATAAAATAAAGCATATTATTTTTACTAGCTTATAATTTGTAAAGTATGAATTTAAAGTACTTTTACTCAATATTCATGTCATTTATCAGTTGGATATGTCAGCGGTGGTTTTAGATTTCAAAAGGGCAGTGAGCACAAACTAAATCCGGACTCATTGTCTTTTAATTTGTTAAGGATAGCACGACTATTAGCAGACTGTAAATGTAGAAATCAAAAAAATGAAATTCTTGTTTTTGCTTTAATCAATTGGCGTTAAAATAGATAAAAATATAGTAATGAATATTGGATATTATAAAAGTATATACATATAAGTTTCAAACAGAATGCATGGGTATATATATTTAAAAACTATTTAGACAAAATGTTTTTTCTTAACAATTAAAATAAAAATAAATGAAACAACACCAAAAAAATTAATTACATTAAAAAAATTTTAAGTTTACTGAAGCATATTATCTAATTATATTATTGTTAATTTTATGATTATTTCAAATGCACGTAGCGAGCCTCCAAGTTGGTGGCATAGTAGCCATACATATTCCAAGTCTTTAGGGGGCTAATTAACCTTCAAATAATTTCTAGTCATTTCACTAATTAAAAAAAAAGCCTCAAATTTTTTAAATACTAAAATTAAATTTACCTAAAATCTTTACATATTTTAAAACTGTAATCAGAAATTACATCTACACACACACACATCCCAAAAAAAAATCCTCTACAAGAGCAATTGTTACACAATTTGTGAAATAGAATGAATGTACTTTTTAATGAAGTAAATTAAAAACTTTTTTATATATAATTTAGATGTAATTTTGTTATAAACTTATAATTAACCAGAAAACACAAATTTATTTAGTTTTGGCATTTATTTGGTTACATTTTTATTCTTAGAAAATAGACATATCAATGATTTTTTTGATTTATTTAAATAATTACAAAACTTCTCTGAAAGAAGTTTTTTAACAGGACTTTCATTAAGTTCAGAATTCATTTTAAACTTCTGATTTATGGCACAAGTAAATAAATACTTAAAAATAAAAAAATCATACAAGAATTATTTTGATTTCAAATATTATAACAACAAAATAAATCTTTTAGAAAATCAATCAAAATTTAAGAATTAAAAAAAAAATTCTATTTATATGCAATTTTTCACATGAGTAATTTTGCAAGGTTCGCTTATGTTTATATTGTCAAGTTGCCAGATTTTATATCCTCATGCTACATTATCTACTTGTAGCATGAATATTTAAAAACCTTTATAGCATTCTTATTAAAGAAAATAAATATGTATAATGTCTCTGGCAGATTTTGATAATAACAAAATGACCTTTAGTTAATAAGATTCAATAATAATAAAATAAACAAAATATTCAACATGTGAAAGCAAAAATGTAGCAAATTTCTTTGCACAATAATGCTACCTAGTGCATGATATAGTAATCAATGAATGCTAAAAGATATCCCTAGACAAGTTTTCTTACCTTATGGCTTTCATCAATGAAGAGTTTTGGATCTGAAAGCAGTATATCTGGATCTTTTGATTTGCTCTTACGTCCACCTTTTATTCTTTTGGTTAACTGCTGTGTCCAGTGGCACTCTATTGCCCACTGGATTGCATATATAATTAAATTTCTTTATCAGAATATTATGGAATGGACACAGCAAGTAATTAAAAGTAACAAGTTTTACTTACAGAGGATTATACTTGAAGGTAATTAACTATTAGTAATATTATATGATATATATTATACACCTTATATACATACTCTATAGACATAACATTATGGGCCTGAAGGCTTATAAAAATAATAGTATAAATCTATATGACCTGTTTGTGAGTCCCTAAATTTACTTTTGTATATTCAGAGGTAAACTTCTCCACAAGGCTGAAGGAGAGGCAATTGGAGTACCTATTGGGTGACATGTCTGCAAGATCGGAAGAGCGTCGTGTAGCAAGTATTCTACTTGTTCTTCTAAACACACTCCTCCAATATTATAGAATCTCTCTTTATTGGCTATCCACTGCCCATGTGGTTGTCCATGTCGAGTTCATATTTCAATGCATATTTTCTGTATCTGTTATCATTCTGATCAGGAACTACATTCCATAGTTGCAGTGGCTTTCTTTACTTAGATGTTTATCTTTGCTATTTCTGATTATTTATCAGCATAGCTGATCTTTATTCTCGAATTTATTTTCTTTTAATTATTTTTAACGTGTATGCTCTCAGCATACATGCACATACATTTACTTTTACATATTATATATGTTTTCACAAATACTACTTTATTTTACATATATACATATACCTACATACTTAACATTAACCATAAAGCTATCAGCCCAAAATTAAAACACAATAACATTTTCAATCCATTTTCAATCCAAGCTAATTTGCTTGTATAGATATAGATCTAAAAGAGTAGTCATGTGGTGTTTTAATGGTTTAATACCAATTCTAGCCTAAGGATAATAAGGTTAACTATGATTATTAAAAAAACCAAAGATATAATATATAACTACTGAACTGGATTAAGATCTACATGACTATACAACAAATTAGCTTGGATGAAAAACATTATTATGCTTTCATTTCAGGCTGATAACTTTCTAGTTAATCAGAAAGGTAAACAGTGGGTGCTAGAGAGGTGCATTAAATTCCAAAATCCAGGTGCACTGCTCCCAAATCCAAGGTTTTTAAAAAAGCCATATGCTAGAAACTAGTCTGAGGATATTGAATGAGAAGACACTGAATAGACAATAAAATGCATCCTTCTAGCATCTACTGATTACTAAAACTTGCACTAGGTGTCACTATTGGGCAGAAAAAATTGCTAGTTTTAACATAATGTATAAGAAAAGGTAGCCATGTGATGTTTTAATAATAATCATTATTTTTAAATAAATTGCAGAAGATTAGAATATTAAATTTAAAAACAAATTATTTTGAAGTAAGATGCAGTTCAGAAAGTGTGTGTGTGTGTGGGGGGGGGTCCATTACAACATATTCTCCAATTAACAATGTATAGGTATTAAATTGCTTCATGGATTGCCTATGGGTCAATTATCTAAAATACAATCATAAATTTGTTCAGACAATCTTTAGTTATTTGGAAAACTATCAGTGATCTACTCTAGGTTTGAAACCAATGTCATTCATATTTAGCCAATATATCATTATTACTTAAAACACTTTTTTTAATGTTATCAACTTTCTAAATTTTATACAAATAGATCTAAAGTTATATCCCAACCACCTTTTAGACTTTTCAAGCAATCTTCTTCAAAAAGCATCAGTATCAATAAAAATTAATCTAATGGATAGTTACTTGTAAAGTCATATGAAAAATAAATATTCAATTATACAGATAAAATGCCTATACAGTGGAACCTTAAATTAATCTTTTGTTTTTTTTATTCATATATCAGTTCTTCCATTTACATGATGATTGATTTGGGGTCATATCATGGGTACAAAAGTTCAAAGGTTATAGTGAAAAATATATGTTTTTGCAATGTGTATTATTTGGAATTTTTACAGCACTAAATATGTAAACATATTTGGAGTGAAAAATGGCATTCTAAAACATCAAATGATCCTCATTTACTTTGCATATTATTTAGTTACATTATTTGGAAATGTCTTCACTCTGACTATTTTTGGACATAGATGTGTCCATATGCACTGCAATAAAATAATAATAATAAATATAGAAAATTAAAAAATGATATTTTTATGGATTTTATTTCATTCAGAATATAAAAAAGCAAAATTAAGAGAACTATTTTTAATTACAATGTAGTGATTTATTATTATCTTTAAAACTAATCATTTTAAATGCTTTTATTGAAATTGGTATATTAATTTGTATGCATTTAATTTTTTTTAACTTAGAATAAAATTCTAAAATGAGATTTAATATATTTAATTTCAATAGAATTACTTGAAACTTGGTGTATATCTAAATAATATCAAGGTAATCCATATGGCTCACTAAACTTTTGAGTAGGTTACCTACTTTCTTAGATATAGAACAGAGGGTAGAAAAATATTGAATATTTTGTTATCTCAAATTAAAATTTTTTTTAGAACTTTCATTTGTTTTAAGAAATACTTCCAAGAGGGTGATAATAAAGACTTTTTTAAGTAATAAAAAAGTTTGTTTATAATAGAGTTTTGTTAAGCTTTTTGTTAAAAAAAAATTTTTTTTAAATAAAAAAGTCAAACAATTTTAAACAGAAAAGTTACTTACTGATTTTTTACACATATATAATTATGTACACATACTAAATATGATGTAAACATAAATAGCATATATATATATATTAACTTATTGCAGAAATATATAGTGATATATACACACTATATATGTGAAATTGATTTAAAGTAAATTATATGTATTAAGTAAAGTTCATTTATAATATAGTTTTGACAAGTATTTTTTAAAAAAAAAAAAATCTCCAATCAAAAGCAAAAATTTCAAACACTCTTCATTTTAAAAAATATTTTATATTTTTAATTACTTATATACCCACATTATTATGTACACATACTTAATATGATATCTACATAAGATGTATACATTTTAACTTATAGCAAAAATATCTAGTGATAAATATTGTAATAGTTAGCTTCTGCTATAACTTATAAAATGCACAATCTTAAAAAAAATAATAATACAAATGATCATTTTTATTAATTGTTGTTAGAAATCTCACTTTAAAAATAAAAATTGTTGTCTATTTTATGTTTCCCACATAAAGTTGTTTTTTTGATTTAAATTGTTTAATTTTATAAAATTGTTGATATTAAAATAAAAAAATTTAAATTTTAAAAAAATGAGATAATTATAAATATAAAAAATAATTATAGTTTTGGTACTTGTAAATGAATGTGTGTGCATGAATATTTATTTAAAAAGAACAATGGAGATCTAACATTTAAAATTTAATAAAATTATATAATTAAAAAAAAATTTAAGTTATTTTTTATTATTTGGTAGCATTAAAATTATTTTTAGAAGTAGTTTAAGGCAAGTTATTTAAAAATAAATATTCAATGTGTGTGTGGAGGTATTTAAAGAGAACAATGGGGGGTTATGTCACATGGTTTTTAGGAGATGATCACTTGAGAAAAACTTTTGATACAACTAGATTGATTTTTTATAAAGGTTTTAAAATAACAATAGTAGAAAAGTTAATAGCCAAGATGTTTATCTAGATATAGTCCAACAGAGCTTATTAAACCTAATCACTGAAGAAGCTATATTTCAGAGATATCCAGAAAGAGAATATTATTGCATGGATTTACAAGAATTCTTAACTTTTTTTACATCCACATGTAGTTGCCTTAAAAACAAGTCTCATAAATAATAGACTTTAATCTGGAACTTTTAAAATTTAATCAGGAAGAACTTTCTTTGATAATCTTCAGTCTAATTCATCAATAACATGACAAGGGTGGGGGGAACAAACTGAAAATAAACTTTAAATTTAGACTTTAAATTTAAAAAGGAGAAAAAGAAATAAAGATGTTGTTTTCATTATTAATAATTTTATTATGAATTGTTATTATGCATTTTTTTTTCTGTTAGCTCTCCCAAAGAAATGATCTTTTAAAAGAATGTAGGTAATATTTAAAAATATTTTATATATATTTACCACATATGTCTGAAAAGATTTCATATATTATTTTTGGTGTGAATGGACTGAAGTAATATAATTATAATTACTACTTATCAAGGATTATATATTGACTATTCAAATTTACTGTTAGTGTTAACTTTAAATCTCATAAATACATCAGTATAAGGGAAAGGGGAATTGTTTTGATATTTGACAAGTCATTAGGGATACTAATAATAGAAATAAGGCATTGGAAAATTTAATTTAGGTGAATAATTTGAATAGTGGCTTTCTTATACTTAGCATTATCATACATGGTAACATATGTTTTTATATAAGAGATGGGAATTCCTCTTATGACAAAATTGTTTTATCTGAGGGATGATGAATTCCTCTCATTGCATAGTTATTTTTTATGTAAAAATGATAGATTCCTCATCATATGTTAAGTATGTACATGAATATATATAAACATTACAAGCATAAAGCTAAACTAGTCAATATAAAATCAAAACTACCCCAAATCTAAAATTAAACCAGACCAGCATAAAAATAATATTAAAACACAACCTAAGGTTTCACTGCTACAAGCAGACTTCTCAAGTGTAAAGAACTACAAAAAAACCACACATTATATATACTATTAAAAACTACCCACAAATCCATTCACTTCCCATCCACCCTTAATATTAAAAGAACTCTTAAATAAGTTAATTGCTTCAGAATAATAAATTTTCAATAATAAAGACTCTTTAATTCTTCTTTTAGGTTGTGTTTTAATATTATTTTTATGCTGGTCTGGTTTAATTTTAGATTTGGGGTAGTTTTGATGAATATATATATATATAGCAATATATTTATTTTACTTTTGCCACTTAGTTAAATATGCCATCACTTGTGATCTCAAATTAGTTTGTTCAGAAACTTTCTATATTATATTTTATCTAGATTAATTATTTATTTTATTATTAAATAATTATAATATTCTTTTATATAACCCTGGCTAAGATATTTCTTTTTAGCTTATAGAAAACATCACTGAATATTAATGGAATCGTTCCACTTTGGATTTATATATATAGTTTAAAACGCTGTAGTAATTCCAATATTAAAAAAATGGGGGGGGGGGGTGTTTATTATTATTATTAAAGATATGAAATCACTTAAATGTCAATAAAAATGTTTATATATTTTTTTTAATTTTGGTTTTCGTATTTTTCTTTTAATATAAGATCATCACTTATCACTGATTTATAGTAACACATATTAGAGCTGTTATCGCATTTTGATATTTACCCTGAGACATCAAACACACATACATAAAAATATTTCTTTTGCATAACCATATTAAATTGCCATTAGATATAATAATATTGTTAGGTAAAAGGGAAAAGAATGATGATTATATCAAAAGAAGCTCTATTGTTATTTGTTTACTTATTTTAAATATATTTTGAAATCAATAAAATGCCCTTTGATCTCAATTCATATTTATTTGAAATGTATACATACACATGTAGTAGAAAAGCGTCTTGATTTAGTTTGTGCTCAATTCTGAAATCTAAAAACTACCGCTATCACATCCAACAGATAAATGACATAAATATTGAATAAGAGTTCTTTAAATTTACATTTTAGAAGTTATAAGCTAGTAAAAATAATGTTTTATTTTATTAGAAATTTTTTTTTAAAAAAATTTACCTATATAAAATATTTTAAATTGGCTGGCACAAAGCACCGCAATACATGGGGAGGTGAAGGATAGTTTAGATGATTCTTTCCAAAAGATGCAAAAGTCTAATCAAACCAGGCTTATAATTTCCAAATAGTAAAAGATTATACTATATCCCCATATGAAATAAAGCATATTATTTTTGCTATCTTATAATTTCTAAAATATGAATTTACTTTTATTCAATATTTATGTCATTTATCAGTGGGATGTGTCAACAGTCTTTTTGGCTGGTTTTTAGATTTCAAAATGGCCATGAGCGCAAAGTAAATCATCACCAAAGAGTCTTAGTTAGATGTAAAACATATTTTACTTTTTATAAGTTTAACTAGTCAGAAATGAGGGATTATTGATCCATTAGATACAGTTGCAGTTTTGACTTGTCTGGTTCATAGGGAATATTAAATAAAAAAAGCCAACCTCACTTTCCTTATTATCTTTATACATATCATTACAATATATATATATGTTCAGTCAATTTAAAGTACAATATAATTTTATGTTTTTATTTACTGTGCCAATACTAAAAAGTTAAAAATAATAGAGATACTTTTTTGTATATATTAAATGTTTTTAATGACCATGCACTAAAAAGAAAAAAAAATGTTTCTTCAACCACAATTGGGGTTTTTAGATTTAACTTAAAATAAAAGAATGGATATCTAGAAATTAATTAAGTCAATCCTTTTGTCATAAAAAGTAGGGATTGACTTAATTAATTTCTAGACTCTACCCCATGCTTTTATTTCAAGTTAAATCTAAAAAACCCAGTTATAATTGAAGAAATTTTTTTTTCTTTTTAGTGTAGTCAATAAAAGCATTTAATATTTTAAAAATGCTGTCACATATAAATTCCCCTATTTGTTTTGAAACCTTTAATATTGTTTCATATATAATTTCAAATTATTTTGAATTTTCTATTTTTGCTTTAATTTATATATTTTTTTTCTTATAATGCTATTTTCATTTTGCAGAATTATTTTATCACACACATGATAAGAGGAATTTTAGGCTGGAAGATTTATATGTGATAGTATTTCTATTACCAGACACTTCCGTGCCAAGCAGCAGTTTTCTGTGCTGTAAAAACCTATACTAGTCAAGTATTGGTGGTCGAGAGGTCAGCACGACTGCCTTATAAGCAGTTGCTCGGGTTGTGGGTTCGCTTCCCAGCCGATGCTATGACACATGAAAAAAAAACCTATACTAGGATATTTGTCTGCCATTAACAATGAAAAATACTGGCAAAGATCCAGGGCAAAATAGTATTGAAAAGGGATATAATACTTCTAATGGCTGTATTACTACAAATAATAGAACAAGTTATTTATTTAAACAAAGAAAATTTATGAATAGAAGCTTAGTCTTTGCACACTGATTTACCAGGAGTTATAATTAACTAAATAAGGAATATATATATATATTAATACTAATTATAACTATAAAAAAATAATCAAATGATTTATTGCTAGTGAGTTTGTGAGAAGTTTGAATGCTGGAAATGACAGAGTTGAGTCGTGATCCATAGAGTTTGAGCTTCCAAGACTATCCTTCTAACATTGCTCCAACCCACATAAGGCATTGCAACCACAATATATGCAGATAAACAACAGATTCTAGCAAAATTCTATTACATGTATAAGTTTTAATTTATAGCATATATAATCTAGTTGCAATTAATATTTATAATATTTTTAACTTAATGGAGTATATTTACCAATTCTATAAAACTGTGAATGAGATTATAACTATCTACTTTGCATATTTATGTGTAATGTTGTATGGCTAATTTAAACACAAGCCTTTTATCAGTTTTATACAAAATTGTTACCAAGATAATTACAACTTGTCTAAAAAGAACATTGGATTTCCACCAACCAAGGGAACAAGCTGGATTTAAAAGTGGTTTTAGTACAGTAGATCATATCCAGGTATTGAGAGAAGTTATAGAAAGGACAAATGAATACGATTGCTATTATGTTTTGGATTTGTAAATTATGAAAAGGCATTTGATTCTATAAACATTTCTTCAGTGATTAAAGCATTGGATCATCAAGATATAGATCCAGGATATTGTCATATTTTAAAGAATATTTATAAAAATGCAACAGCAACAATTAGATTACATAATAATACTGGGAAAGTCAACATTGAAAAAGGTGTAAGACAAGGTGACTCCATATCTCCAAAACTTTTTACAGCAGTGTTGCGAGAAGTATTTTTTGGATTAAAATGGGAAACTAAAGGAGTGAAAGTAAATAGAGATTATTTAAGTCATCTAGATTTTGCAGATGATATAGTTGTTTTTTCAAATAATGCTTCAGAGCTTCAGGAAATGTTGCAGGAGTTAACAGATGAAAGTAGGACTAAAGATAAATGTTAAAAAGACTAAAGTAATGTTTAATCAATTTGCTCAAAATATGAAAATATAAATTAATTATGATGAATTAGAAGTAGTTAACAGTTACAAATACCTTGGTCAGATTATTAATACAGATGGAAACATAATGAATAAAATTAATCATAGAATTAAACTTGGTTGGAGTGCTTTTGGTAGAAATAACTTGATACTAAAAGGAAATATGCCTATGTGTTTGAAAAGGAAGGTTTTTAACAAATGTGTTTTACCAGTTCTTATTTATGGATCTGAGACTTGGACACTTACTAGAAGAGCAATACAGAGACTTCAGACCACTCAAAGAAGTATGGAGAGATACATGTTGGGGGTAACAAAAAGAGATTGAAAACACAATGTATGGGTAAGAGAACAAACAGGTGTTACTGACCTCACTGAAAAAAATTAAAAGATTGAAGTGGAGTTGGGCTGAACATATTGCTAGAAGAGATGATAAGAGATGGACAATTGAAATCTTAAACTGGATTCCAAGAGATTGTAAAAGACCCAGAAAGAGACCACATGTGAGATGGATGGATGAAATAAGAAAGTGTGCAGAGGTGACGTGGAGAAGAGAAGCTAAAGATTAGAGAAGATGGATTAAACTTGGACAGATATTCATCTCACAGTGTATTGATAATGGTTGATGATGATATACATGCAAATGTGTGTTGATATGTTCACATTTTGAAAACAAACATAACACTTTAAGATACTTATACATATAAAATTCTGGCTACTGTTTTAGTATGGTTGGTAGGTATCTAAGCTTCTGATTCAATTGATGATTTTTCAGCCCAAATATATGTATTGTAAAAGAGGACTAGTCTACTATTTTATACTGAATAGTAATTAACAATTATAAAGTTTTACTGCTTATCATCATCATTCACCATCATCTTCAATCATTATTATCAATACACTATAAGATGGTCTCTCTAAGTTTAATTCAATTTCTCCAATCTCTTCACAATAACCAGCAGAACTTTTTTTCACTCATCCATCTCACATGTGATCTCTTTCTAGGTCTTTTACACTTCTGAGATCTCATTTAAAATTTCAACTGCCTATCAATTACCATTTCTCCTAGAAATATGTCCAGCCTAACCTCATTTTAGTATCTAATTCTTCCAATAGTGTCAGTAATATCTGTTGTTCTGTCATTAATGTATTAGTTTTTGATCTCTTTTGGTAGTGCTAACATATGTCTCTCCATACTTCCTTGAACGGTCTGAAGTTTTTGTATGCTTTTTTGTTAAGCATCTAAGTCTTAGATCTATAAGTTAGAACTGGTAAAACAGATTTATTAAAAACTTTCCTTTTCAAACACATACACGTAATTCCGTTTAATATTATTTTTACCAAATGCACTCCATTCTAGTTTAATTCTAGAATGAACTTCGTCCATAATATTTTCATATACAGTATATTAATAATCTGACCAAGGTATATGTAATTATTAACTTTTTCTAATTTCTAATTACCAATCTTTATTTGATTCTTCTGAGAAAATCAATTGAATGTTACTTTAGTCTTTTTAGCAGGAAATAATATTTAATGAATTTTTTAAAAAGAAAATAAAGATTCATTATCATGAATTAAAAGTTAACCACTAATATATATATAAACTCTTGTGATGTATATATTTATAATGCTAATAAAAACAAGAAAAGAACTACATAGATAAATAATTTTTATTATTTATATATGTACATACATTACTAACCTTAATTATGAATATTTTACAGATATTGTTAAATGTAATGTGCTTAAATATATGGATGAATCATCATATTAATACATTATTCAACTACATTACGTTTCAAATATTATACAGTTGTTACAAAACTTCTGTTTAAGTTGTGAAATTAAAATGTTTCTCATAGGATAATATGTCAATATTTAATACTATCAAATCTCCACTGAACAAAAGCTTTAAAAGATAAGTAATGAATGTTTTCCTGAAGGTTTGCGATGAAAGTGTTCTAATTGTATTTTTATATTGGACTATTTCCATTAACACTGCTATGAATATGGGAGCAAATATGCCCTGAAAGTGCTAAGCCAGAATAAACACATTGGTGGGTGAGTGGTCAGCACAACTGCCTTACAGGCAGTTGTCCCGGCTTCGCTCCAGGCCAATGCTTTGACACATAAAAATTTTATTAGCTTATTTCTTTTATTTTAATTCAAAGATTATCTAAATTAATTTAAAAATAACTGAAATAGTTTATCACGTTATTAAATGGTTTAAATTAACACATCATAATGTAAAATAGTCGTAGTTATTTTTTTGTTGTTGTTGTTTTAGCAAACGAAGTATCAAAAATTTGTAATTGACTGTATCTTGTAGCAAAATTTTAAAATTAATATTTTTTTATTAGAATGATATAATATCACATGATCACCATTTCTTATAATTGCACATAACTGTTATAAACTGGTGTTTAGTGGTTTAACACCAATCCTGCCTAATTGGATAGTGGTGGCTATAGTTATTAAAGAACCAAAGAAACAAAATGTATAAGTACTGAACTGAGTTCAGACCCATATAATTATTTAAGTTATTGAGCTTAGAGTGAAAATATTATTGTTTTCAATTTTATTCTCATAGTTGTGTAGTTAAGTAGACATAAAAGTTGGCTGCTGGAGGGTTGCATTAGATCCTAAGATCTAGATGCAGTGCTATCAGATCCAAGGCTCCTCACTGATGAAGGCCACAAGCTAGAAATGAGTCTGGGGATATTGGATGAGTAGGCACTAGATGGAGATTTTATGCACAAGCCTTCTAGCATCCATTGATTACTCTGGCTGGCACTGAGTGGCACTACTATATGGAGAGTTTTACCTGTTTTAATGATATAATAAAATTAATGATATATATGTACTATGTTAGGCATATATTAATAAAAGTATATAAATAGTTTTATATAATAGCAGTAAGAAAATAAAGTACGTATTGATAAATTTATTTGTTGATAACATAAACAAATAGGATATTAAATTAGTGTTAAAGTATGTGTATGCATGTATATGTGTTTTATATGTTTTGGGGGTACTGCAAAACATTAAATTTTAGTATTAACTATATTAGTTTAAATTATTAAGGTTATTTAAAATGGATATTTAAGATATAGATTATAGTATATAAAATAGATGAATAAAAGGAAGATCTATTTTATTCAAAATATGATTTTATATGGTTTTTAAAATGTATTTTATGATTAATTTGTAAAATTATTTATATACTTTGTTATTTTAAAACATATTTCTATTTTTATAAAGTTTTTAAAAAGATATTTTAACATCATAAATGCTGGTCAATAATTTTATGGAACGCTAATAAATTTGAAAAAATCTGGATAAAATATAACATATATCTATACTACAGAACACGTCCTTGGATTTTCAGCAAAATAACTGAAAGTTTAAACTATAAATTATTTTTGGCGTGTATTTTAAATTTTTTGTTGTACATAATAAATATTATTTTAATATATATATTATTTTTGTTTGGAGCTACAATTTGATGGGCATTCCCGGTGAGTAGAAAAGAACAGTTTACCAAGTAATAATTTTTTTTATATAAATTCTTTATATTCTGAGAATACGAGTGTTTGTTTATTTAACATGAAACTCTTTCCCGACGAAAATTCGCGAAAGTTAACTCGGTTTCTTTAAATGAGAATATATCAATGCGGTTATACCTTTTCATAGTCGCTTGACTCAGCTCAAGTTTTCAGAGTATGTGTTTGTTTAGTACACAAAAAGATATATCATTACCAAAAAAAAAAAAGGTTAAAGTAAATAGTAAACAGAATAATTTTAGTTTGTTTAAATAAAAGTATGTTTATTTGTTGTTTCATTTACATATAAAAGAAAATAGGTTTTCATGTATAAATATTTATAGGTGATATTAAGGAAATGTATATTTGATAAACACATAATATTTTTAGAAATGTAAATTAATAAGCTTATGCTTATTATGACAACAAAAATAGTAAATAAATTAAACATACTAATTTCATTTTTTTAAATATATTTGCATGTATTTATTTAGTTATTTATGCTGGTATAATCTATTTTTCTTTTTGTTTTTCTTAGTGTATTGTTCACAATACATGAGAGATACATTTATAAAATAATATAGTAAGTATAATAGATAAATAATAATCAACTCAGTTGTAAACTATTCACAAGAAATACTTTATTTGCTTTTATATATTTTATTGTCATTATTGTTTATATTAATAAATTTTTATTTTTGTTAATTAGACTTGTTTTTAAGTGATTATTAATAATTTAATTATTACCCTCCACATCTAAACTTTGAGAATCTCTATTTTTGTTTATTATCCATGTATTATTAGAGTAGCTAGCCAGAATATTAGATAAGCATTCTACATGTTTCATTCCTTTATCTGAAAAAAATACTATTAAATTTGGCAATTTATTTTAATACCATTATATTTGGCATCCTTAAAAGTGAGGTTTTATAATTGGATTTTTTTTTATACTACTACAATATATATATACATTAAAAATATAAAGCTAAACTAGTCAATAAAGAATCAAAATTATCCCAAATCCACAACTCAAACAGACCAGCCAAAAAAATAAACTCTTAAGCACAACCAATGGTTTCACTGCTACACGCAGACTTCTCAAGTGTAAAGAACTACAAAATAACAATTAAACTAAACATTATCCACTTATCTCCCATACATCCTTAATATTAAAAGATCTTTTAAAATAAGTTAATTGCTTCAGAATCATAATTTTTTAATAATATTCTTTAATTCTTTATTTTATTTCTTTTCAAGAAGACAACCTTAGCTTCATCAAA
Source organism: Epiperipatus broadwayi (assembly GCA_028023455.1). Classification (NCBI taxonomy): domain Eukaryota; kingdom Metazoa; phylum Onychophora; class Udeonychophora; order Euonychophora; family Peripatidae; genus Epiperipatus; species Epiperipatus broadwayi. Next base: position 136,308 of record JAQFVV010000468.1, read on the forward strand.
ATTAATAGTGTGGCCTATCTAACTTATTTCAAAGTTTTTTTAATATTAAGTATGTATGGGAGGTAAGTGGAATTGTGGGTAATGTTTAGTTTACATATGTTGTTATTTTGTAGTTCTTTACACTTGAGAAGTTTGCTTGTAGCAGTGAAACCATTGGCTGTGTTTTAGAGTTGTTTTTGTTTTGACTAGTCTGGTTGAGTTGTGGATTTGCAGTAATTTTGATATATATATATAAGAGCCATAGCTCAATACCGGTCTGGGGATGGGGACCATCATAGATAAAGGCTTCAAATATTTTCTCTTGTAGCATTTATCATAATAAAAAAAACTTGTTTAGAGCTATTAGCACGCTCTTTATATATTACATATTGGTAATACAAGCTATATAGGTCATGTGACATATGACTGATTTTTTACTAATATATATATATATATATATATATATATATATATATAGAGAGAGAGAGAGAGAGAGAGAAAGAGAGGTAATTACTTGATAACTTTTCTAAGTGCATTGAGTTTTGCTAAGTAAATTTAACACAGATTAAAGCATATCATTCAACATTACATATATGATAAAAATAAGTATTGTGGAATAGGTATTGTCTTATGGCTTCAAAAGCAAAAGATAGTCTTATAAAATAATAGCTTAAAGTAAATAATTAAATACTTTTATTGATTGGGAGTTTGCTAAGACCAAAAGTATCAAAACAGAAATTAATCCAAGATGCTTACATTCCAGAGTCACCATACTAAATCAGATAGTAAATAAATGAAGAATTGAATAGCTTTACTTATTGGAAGTTCATAAGAAGTTCAAATGCCAAAATTGCCATAACAAGAATTGATCAAAAAATCTTATATTCCTAAATCCAACATTCTATCATTAGACTAGATTAACTGATAATATTGAATTCAATGCTGTTTCAACAGACTTTGTGATTATACAGGTGTAAATTAAGTGATTGAAAAAAATTGAAAATTAATACAAAATGATCAATGGAATGCTAAAATTCGTCATAGACCAAAGGGGGGAAAGGTTTATTTTTGAAGAGAGTTTATAAAAAATTGAAAAAGCAGTTGATTATGTCAGTAGCTTCTATTTATTTGATCTTTTCTATTTCAGTTCTGAACTTTATTTTTTGGTTCTGATTCATACCTTTTATCATTTCTATTATTTTTTAAATCTAACATTAAATTATGTTATACTTCTACTATTAAAAGTTCAGTCAATCAAATTCTTAATAAAAAATATGGAAATATCTATTTACCCAGAGAAATAATACAAAGCAAAATTCACCAATACACAAAAATATCATATAAATACCTACAAAGCAATACAATGGATAAAAAGATATAATAATGTTACAATTTATCATAAAGACCTTTAATGCATCTTACTGAAGATGTGACTCCTTGGTTATACCTGATTCTATAATTCCATGACATTACATGTCATGCGAGAAATTATCTACAAATATTATTTTACAGAAATCTGATGTTCGTGACCATGATCAAATAAGCTTTCAAATATCTAGGGGATATTAATTGTAAATATTAATTGTGTAATAATTATTGTACTAAAAAATAAATTCAAAGTAATATCTTATAACATGGTTATCCTTCACATGTCTCCCATGATATTAATCGTAGCCAAATAAGTTGTCAGATGTCTAGTAGACATTATTATGAGATATTGCCTGTTGGTTAAATATTCTACTGAAAAATAAATTTATGATACATCATGTGGCTATAAAAATTTTGCCTTATATCCTTAAGCGATTAGAAGGATTATAAGGGAAGGAGGTCCATTCTGATAACATCTTCATTTACTCTGTATTCACAGAATCGATTAGATAAATATAGAATATTATGTAAAAAATCCTCACACCTTAAAAAAAAGACTATCATCTCATAAAATATATGCAAAAGGATTTTAAAATAGTATACCCATTTTTAATCAATATAAGAATGATGCACTTTAAAGTTTTTAACTTTATTTAATTATAAAGTATTATAAAACTATTCTGAACTAGCAATAATAATAAATACTAAACAAGGCACTAGATAGGGATTTTATGCACAAGCCTTCTGGCATCCATTGATTATTCTGCTTGGCACAGAGTGGCACTACTGTATGGAAAGTTTTGCCTTGTTTAATAACAATTATGTGCTAGTATAAGAGATAGTGGTATAATAAATTCTATATATAATATTCAAATTTTAAACAAAAAAAAACCATTCATATTATTAACTATGTTTACACTGAAAATAATTTTTTTTTAAGACAAAAATGAATTTTATAAAATTATCTTATCAAATTTCTCCCCCAATCCTGTTGAACAAAAATAACAAATTAAAAAATTCTAGTAAATATAAACTGCTAAATGTCACATGATCATCATTCTCCAAGCTTGCACAATCTGCAAAACTCTCCATACAGTAGCGCCACACAGTGCAAGGCAGAGTAATCAATGGATGCAAGAAGGCTTGAATTGAAAACATTATTGTATTTTTATTTTGGACTCATAGCTTTATAATTAATGAAATAGATAAAAGTTGGATGTTGGATGATTGCATTAGATCTTAAGATCTATGTGCAGTGCTCTCAGATTCGAAGCTCCTCACAAATGAAAGCCACAAGCTAGAAACAAATCTAGGGATATTAAATGAGTAGGCACTAGATAGGGATTTTATGCACAAATCTTTTTAATTCCATTAATTACTAAGGCTTGCACTGGGTTGCATTACTGTAGGGAGAGTTTTGCCTGTTTCTGTAAACACAAACTGAAGATATGGTAGACATTTTAAACATTCAAAATTATCTGTATTTTTATATTGGACTATTTCCATCATCTAATATGTGAGTTGAATGTCTTTAGAAAAGTTTAATTTTTAGTTAAATATTCCAAATGCATTCAACTGTTAGTAATATCACAGCAAACAGGTTAGTATATGCATCAACTGTTAGTAATATCACAGCAAACAAATGTTAATAATATCACAGCAAACAGGTTAGTATATGCACTAGCTGTTAGTAATATCACAGCAAACAGGTTAGTATATGCACAACGTTTTGAGAGGTATTTTTCTCCCCTCTTCTTCAGGTGTTGTGCGTATACTAACCTGTTTGCTGTGATATTACTAACAGTTAGTGCATATACTAACCTGTTTGCTGTGATATTATTAACATTTGTTTGCTGTGATATTACTAACAGTTGGTGCATATACTAACCTGTTTGCTGTGATATTACTAACAGTTGAATGCATTTGGAATATTTAACTAAAAATTAAACTTTTCTAAAGACATTCAACACACATATTAAATGATGGAAATAGTCCAATATAAAAATACAGCTAGAACACCATCATCACAAACCTTCAGAAAAACATTCAAAATTATGTTTCTTTTTTTTTTTAAATAATAGTTTATTTAATATTAAGATCAGTAATTTATAAATACAATATCAATAATATGGCTATCAAAAATCCAACAACTTCTAATACTTAGACAAAATTATTAAGGGACATTTTAAATTTTTATAACTGCTGCATTTAATTATTTTAGTGGGAGTTAAAATTTGTGTAATTAACTTTTTTTATTTAATTGTGATTATACTTGCATTAAAAAAATAACAAATCAGAATCCAGTAAATAAATTAATATATGCACATATTTGAAAATAATATTAAAGAAAAAACACAGCTCAGTAAATAAATATAAATTAAAAGACCTAATTGATGGTAGTACCATGTTTTATTTATTTTTTCTTACATAATATTCATTCAATGTAAATTCTTATCTGAGTAATTTTAAATTAATGACTAAATTGTTTGTAGAAGTAAGACAGACCTAAACATGCCTTGAAGTGCACTGAAGTTTTGACATTTTCAAAATAAGCTGTATTTATTTATATATGTCATTATTTCATTATTACTTTATTTTTAAACATGTATAACTTTTATTGTCATTTTATTTTACTCATAAAGTTTAGCACAATATTGCTTGTAATGGTAGTATTAAAAATATTTAAATGACCACTTACGAAAAATTTCTCTGGAATATTTATAAAGGGACTAGAAACACACATAATGATATTACCTTATTCCCTTATTCACATCTTTGAGGTTTAAACATTATCCTTGACCAGTTTATTAAAGATTTTATTCTAAAATTTAATGCATAGTGATTCTCTTCAACTTTATTGGTATTCCTCACCCTTTATTATCTTCCATTCTATCTTTTTTCCAACTATATTTCTACTAATGGACATTAAACTATTAACTGTTTCTTTATCTCATATATATCTTTCCATATCCATGATAAAACATTCCTTTACAATATGCTTGCAATTATATACTACATATCATTCATTTCCGTAAAAAATTTACTCAAAGATTGTAATTCCTCTGCTAAAAAGTCAAGCGTTGGTAGCCGAGTGGTATCTTACAAGTAGTTGTCCTGGGTTCGCAGGTTCGCTTCCCAGCCGATGTACGTGAAAAAAAAATCTTATGGAAAAAAAACATGGGCAATTTCACTAAGTTCTTTATAAAAATATATATTATACAATATTTAGGCATTCTTCATCAGTGTTTTATATTCAGAAATTTAATTTTTCCCATAGTCGAATTTCAGCCCATTATTCACTCACACACATCAGTATCATCAACAAATTAATTTCCACTTAGACTTAATGCTCTATCAATCATATCTTTTCTCACATATAGATGCTCTTTCATGTAGGTAAAACAACATGCTATGAAATGAACATGAATTATTGGACATATACTAAGTCAGTGCTATCTTACAAATTCCTTGGATAGAATACATGAGCAGCTTTTATTGGATCCTGGTTCAATAAATCTATTACTTTCTAACTTTTCTCAAGATTTCTTTCCTATTATATTTTGTTTGTACTCTGGTTTATTTGATATACTTTTATATTTGATCAATATTCACAAAGGTGTTCAAATATAATCATTAATAAACTTGAGTTAATAAAAACTTGGAAACAAAAATTTGTCTCTTCCGGATTATATAAACAGACTTGAGAGGGAAGGGGATAAGACTATAATTGGATTTCACCTTTCTAAAGACTGGAGCAATGTTTTCTTTCTCTTCCATTTCCAAATATTTTCTAATTTATTTTTATTGTACCACTAAATGCATATAAAAGCTATACTGTCGTATTTTTCTTTTATCTAATACTGAATATATAAAGTTTGTCCAATAAACTTACTATTAAAAGATGTACATATTTTAATCTCCCTCTCCCATCTCCGAATATTAGAGACAAAATAAATTCATTCCATATTAGATAAGATTATTATATTAATTTCATTAAAGTATTTTTTCTCTCCATTTTTTTTTTTTTAGACTTTTAATTGGTGTGAAATTTGAAATAGCAAATTTTGGCTCAAAATTAATGGAAATAATGATACTAGTTCAGTAAAATTAAATTACTATTAAGAATTTTAAATACTTTCACATTTAAAGCAATATTAATATTTAGAAATTAAACTGTTTCACTGCATAAACAGGTGCTGATAATTGCTTTAAGTTTAATGAAATTAAAGCAAGTAAATTTCTCTTCCAAACATTACTAAAACGTTATTTAAAAAGATTCATTTATGCACACATATATGTAAAACTTGATGCAGTTCAAAGAGGTATCTTATTTTTATAATCTTTTTATTAATAAAAAATTAACAATCGCATAATGAGTCCATCAGATAGTCAAATGAAAGAGATGGAGCAAAAATAATTGTTACAATTGAACTATACAAGGCAAAATTATTATTAGACCGCTAAATATCATTGATTATCATTTATTATGCTTACACAACCTATTGCAAAACTCTCAATCAATAGTGTCATTCAGTGCAAGCCAGAGTAATCAATAGATGCAGGAAGGTTTGTGCATAAAATTCCTATCTAGCGCCTACTCATCCAATATACTCAGACTAGTTTCTAACTTATAGCTTTCATTAGTGGAGGATCTTTGTATCTGAAAGCACTGCATCCATTGATTACTCTGATTTGCATTGAGTGGTGCTACTTTATGATGAGTTTTGCCTCTGTGTTAATTACTTGTGAATGCATAATGAATAGAGAGCATGTGCTGTTTAGTCGTTTAATAACAATCTTTCCCAATAGGATTATGATAACTGTAGTTACTACATAACCCAAACCACCAAAATGTATACATCCTGAACTGAGTTCAGATTTATGTGGTTATACAAGCAAATGAGTTTGAATTGAAAACATTATTGTGTTTTTATTTGAAACTCAAAATTTTATAATTGACCAAAAAGGTAAAAAGTTGCTGCTGGAGAATAGCATTAAATCCTACGATCTAGATGCAGGGCTCTCAGATCCAAAGTTCCTCACTGATGAATGTCACAAGCTAGAAACTAGACTGGCTGTATTGGATGAGTAGGCACTAGATAGGGATTTTACGCACAAATCTTCATACTTCCATTGATTACTCTGGCTTGCACTGATTGATGCTACTGTATAAAGAATTTTGCCTCTGTGTTTCAAAATTATTATTATTGTTATTGCTTTGACTATTTTAAATAATCTTCTTTAGACAATAGAAATAATATTGAAAGTATATATACATAAAAATATACAATAAATGCAGGGCTAAGTGTTTCAGGATTATATCACCCACCCCACCAACCCACCCATGCCCAAAAGTGAATTCTGCATCATAATACAATCATATTTTAGTTTTTATAGTCACTGAATCATTATTCATCTGATTAATCCAGATTAACTTGGAATTTTTATATTTCATCCATTTTCGGACCAGTATAGGATAACTGGCTAGTATAATACTAGCTACCTAAAACAAAAATTCCTAAACCCATTTAAATAAAAATAATATATATATATTATTACATTTTGATTTAGAATCAACAAATTGTGTGCAGTCACAACTTTGACACCAACTATCTTTTCAGATAAATACATTATTACTACTGATCATTTATTAAATGAGAGATTATCCCTATCCTACAAGTAAACTTTGGAAATCATTTGTCTTTTTCAAATGCCTTTATTTATATGTTTTAAGACTATATGGTAGAGTGAAATTTTTAAATATATACATATGAGATTTCTTAATACCAATCACTTCAAGTATATATTAAACAATAAGTGCTAATAACTAACTGTTTATCATATGTAAATTACATTACATAGCCCTCATGCTTAAATAAAAAAATAGCAAATTTTTTTACATGGGTCATAGCATCGGCCAGGAAGTGAACCTGCTAACCTAGGGCAACTGCTTGTAAGGCAGCTGTGCTGACCCCTTGACCACCAATGCTTGACAAATAGCAAATCATTGTAGAGACAACACTACAATTAGGAAATAAATTGAAAAAGATTTCCATGTATTACTTAATTGTAGTACTGCCTTGATAAAAGATAGCTATTGACTTATTTAAGCATAGGAGCTGTGACATGTAATTTATATACATATAGTTTTAGAAATTAAAACTAAAAATTTTGGACAAGGAAGCATTTCATATACTTTTTGATGCAATTCACACTTATACATAGTATTAAAAATTACTAACTATCTTTGGCACACTGGAAAGATGATAAGACATATTTGATAGTACCTTTAAAAAAAACCTTGAAGTATTTAGGACGTATATTAGTCACGAAGATTTTTAATAAAGTTTCATTAAGAAGTGAATCAGAAGCCTGAAGAAAAGTGTTAGCCTTTAAAAGTATTTAGAAAATTGTCTAACATATAATTACAAAAGTATATTAATAAGATGAATTTTTCAAATGCCGCTTAGATTCTAGTCATAAAATGTAAAAACAAATATTTTTCCCTACAATTTGATAATTAAACAATTAGACTATCATCATACAAAAATAAAATAAAAATTCTATCCATGTTAGTATAAATGTAACTTTAAGAAATGACAATATAATAATATAAACAGTAAAATGAAAAAAGTGGAGGACATTATGTTTTATGTATATCTTCATGGGTGTATGCATAAAATAAAGCATAAAGAATATTATGAAGGTATTTAGGGAAATTGAGACTTTTTACATTTTATATATATATATTATGTGGGTATATAATTTTATGTTAAATGCCTTATATATTCTAATACGATCTGAAGTTCAAAGATAATTTAAAATTTAAAAAATAATAGTCATAAGTCATTTCACGTTTAACGTTTTATTTTTTAGTAATAAAAATTCATGATTTTAAATTTCTTAGTCATAAAAACTTGTATATTTAATTTTTATTTCTTTATAACAAACACTAAATAAATAGTTATCAAAACATCCGTCAAAAAATGTTTATTTTTTGTATGATCTATTTAAACTATCGGTTTAAGTTTTTGTTGTTATTTAGCCCATAGGTTAAAAAAAAATGTTTATTTTATTACTGAATTATTTTAATTCATTATAAAAACCAAAACGTAATTTTTATCTTTTTATATCCTTAAGCTATTAAATATGACAACCAAAACATAAAAAAGTCATATTAAAAGAATCCGAAAATAAACATTAAATTATGACATTTTTTTATTTTATAATAAAAATATTTTCACACAAGTACACATATTTTCTATCTGACTTTTTTTGTATGTTCGTATATAAATATTTATATTTCATGGTGTCTTTATTTATATATTTTAAGAATATGTGGTGAATAATGATTAAGTATAACTATTTATATCTTCTTGCACATTATTTTGTTTTTAGAAGTTATTTATTACATTTTTAATATAATCGAAAAATTAGCAAATCGTATGTTTCGTAGAAAATGTTTTAATAGTTCGTAAAATTATATAGAGAACATTTCCTCAAGAAAAATGGCAACATTGGGAAATTCGTGCCCTTTTATATCCAAACGTAAATGAAGTGGCTGATCGATGATTGGCATCAATAATATGTAATTGATAAGATTTGAGTAATGAACTCTTGAGCCATAATATTTCGATTTTATGCTCAAAATAAATATGCGGTCTTTGCCTACATTATATTTGAGATATAAGAGAAATTTTGTCAACACAGAAACTATATGTCAATAGGGTTTCAAGGAAGAAGTTTGAAAACACCTATTTTTTAAGTGTAGTAGCCTACAAGATAAGATGTTCCGTCATACATCACAAAAACATTTCAGAAAAATAATAATACAATTTAATTGATCAATAAGTCTTTTCCAAAAGCTTACTTTGCAGAAATAAGAACTACCACATTCATACTGTAGGTTCTGTGGTGGCAAGATGCTTATTTTTTTACAACAGTGTTACAAGAACACACATGAACATGTTTAAAAACGAATTGGACACAAACAGAGACAAAAAATGACTCCTTCACATATATTTGTAGCTACATGATCACTTATTCATCTGTGTTCTAACCTATAATGAGATAGTCTAACTATAATTTCTCAAGTTTTTTTCTATTGTCTGGTGTATTCATTACAATTATGAATATATTTAACAATGTGATGTTTTTTTAATATATATATATTATAACCTACACTCCCAACACCACTCATATGCATTACATGAACGAAATGCCCAGGTGCCAGTTCTATTAACTAATAGAACAATATAACAAGATATATGATACAAATTATTATTGAGACTCTTCAATTAAGTCTATGTTCAGCTCAGCTCAGTGGGAGGCTATAGGAAGTTCAAAAGATATATGATTATAAGTAAATGAAAGAAGAAATATTACAAAACATTAAATATAATGTAAATCCTTTTTATTAATTAATTGTGTGATAAAGAATCACAATGTTTATTTGTACAATCTATTAAAATATTCTTTCAACTTAATTTCTTCCTTCATCCAAGTACAACATATATCAGCTTGCTATAATTATATTACTAAACAATTCTCTGACTTGGCATATCATAATCTAAACATCTACTTTAATGCCAATCAAGAAATAAACAATAAGATCTCAGGGAATTGAACAAATACAGTTGAATTAAATAAAATACATTGGCCATAAATTATAATTCTAAAGTATAATAAAATGTAATGAAACAAATTGACTAAAATATTTTACTGTGTTTCAATAATAAGATAATGACAGAAATAGGGTATTTTAATCTCATATCATCATCTAACAAATATAACAACTTGGCAACCTTCTAATATGTTTATCCAGTGGCAAATGTTCCTTATAGTGTTTGGATTAAGAAAACAATATTGTCAGACACCAGAAAATCTGATATCATAACTATAAAATAATATATCTACTCTATAATAGATTTATGAAATGTGGAGATGTGGAAATTGAAACACGAATGTACACAAGAATAACTTAAGACACAGTTTTAAATAAATAAACAAATCATTTATTACACTAGAAAAAATTAGTTTAACATGATATTTCTTTTTTTTACAAAAGGACGATTTGTCTTACAGATTTCAAATTATCCAATAAACTTTGAGTATCAGTTTGGGATTATCCCATCATATAACATTATTTATACTCTTTTGAAATCAGAAATTAACAACAAAACTTAACTCTGCATACTTAAATTAACAACAAAACTTAACTACATAATATACTATATTATTGGCACAATAAATATTTATGAGAGGATTTCTATTAATAAAATAAATCAAGCTAAGATATTTGGCCATCAACAAAGCAACTTTTTCTAACAAATGAAACAATCATTTTTGATTACAAATACCTTTCCACGCACAACAATGAAATCATATTCATTCTGATGGTTTGATGATTTATAATTCTATACTAAATGAATATAATGTTTTTTAAAACATTTATTTCCCAATTTAATTTCAACAACTTGACACCTTTATATTCACGATATTGTTCATATTACGCGTGCCTATGTGTGCGTCAAGCAACAATAATAGAAAACAATCTTTTCTTTTAAACCATCCATTCATCAAGACAATATTAAATAATTACTTCATTTCGGACAATGTCATACCCATCAATAAAATAAGACACTAACATTACATCAAGAATTTGACTTAGCTATTTATCTGGCCACATTTTAAATAACACAGAGCTATATATTCATGATTATACAGACTACACGTTCCAAAGGGAATTCGCATGAGGAGCGAATAAATTCTTCACTTAATACTTCTACAATAATTCATCTAATTCTAAAATATACTGCTGGTGGGGACTTTTCCTCATCACCAAGACTTTAAGAAAAACATCACTTAACTTCAAACTATCATTTCATAATACGCGTATAATATAAACTAGGCTCTACTCATGGAAATTATTAAAATATACTAAATAAACAAAATCTTTTATCCCTACAAATATTAGAACGCATCCAGATTACTTTCCATTCACAAAGCTCTTCTACATGTCTAACATTATATTTACACACTGGCTGATAAATACACACAGATAACATACTAATCCGTTCAATTCTATAGAACATGACACATCCGAAATTTACACATAAAATATTCACAAACGGAACTTTATTAAACAAATGTCATAACCAAAAGTCCACTTCCTGTTGCCAGCTGGAGCAGTTGACTCTTTACTGGTACCAGAAGAATGAGACTCATTATGCTTTCAAGTTTGAGTTTATGGGGAAAAAAGTTTGCCAAGATGTAGGTGAGTACTTGTTTTATCATTTCATCACCTTTACAAGAAATTTTAAATCAGTTTTCACTCTAAAGTATTTGAAATTATCAATCGTATCATTCTATTCAAATGGCTGCCATTAAACAAGACTAAAGCCAGTACAAGGAAATCTTAGAATCATTTGAGCAAGAATAAAACTAAGGAAAACGATTTTAAAACGAAACCAAATAAATAAATAAAAAAGTTACTAGCAATCCTAAGCTTAATGATAGGATTAATTGAGATATAGTTGGTGGGTCAAATTTTATTGAAAACATTGGAAAAAAAGAAAAAGGTTAATAAGGATAGTCTCAAGAATTTCACAATAGCATCAGATATATCAAGATTCTACGGCTGCAAACAAATCAGGAAAAACAGGAAATAGACCAAGAAACAAACTAGACACAAAAGTAATCATAAACCTATGGAAATTACAAAAAAAAAAAAAAAGAAATCCCAGCATTAATTCGTTCATAAAAAAAAAGTTACGATATCGTGACTGAATGCAGTAAAACAGTGCAGGAGGGGAAAATTATTTTAAATATGAATTCGATCTCAATTTTAGAATCAAACATTATAGATTATGTTTTAAGCCATCTCACTGCACAAGAATTAATTTTTTCTGATGATTAGATCAAAGTTACTGGGCCACTTCCAGTGCGATTGGGGCACCACAAAAAGAATAAAAAACTTTCAAATTGACACAGAATTAGAATGAAGTGTTTCCTGAGCCAAGAAACAATGATTTAAAGATAAAAACAAGTTCAAATGATGGTATAGACCCAAACAAAGATATTGAAGCTGCAATTCAGTCAACTCCTTTAATCCAACAATGATTAGGAATAATCCAAAGATTACAAACTTTTACACTACACAATTGAAACATTGGTTACTAATCAAGACCTAGATTTCAATTAAGATAAGCAGAATTCAAATAGGATTAATACAAGAGTCCCAGTTGGAATCCTACTACAATCAAGTCCACAATATGGTTACAGAAACTAGTTACTATAACAGATTGGTTGCCATTCAGCTCTACTGTACAACCAAACAATAAGCAAGAATCCTACAATGCTAATCACTCTGTTCATAATTGGAATAACCAAATGGAAATATATAAACTAGATCATAATCCCTGGAGAACCTTGCAGTCAGATGAGTTGAACTAGTATTTAGAATATATGACACGTATCAAGAGTCAACAACAATGAAGCAGACTTTGGAGTCTGTTTCAACCCCCTGATGGCTTGTTTATTATGGCAGTGTTGATTTGAGCTAATCATTTTTTTTCTTTGGTTAACTTTAAAATTAGAGAGTTTGTAAGGTGGTTGGTCTGATTTGGGCCACCTCCAAATTTTGTAACTTTGATGGAGGCTTTGCTGCAATAATTTTCCAGGCATGGGTCTGCACTCCTCTTTTCTTCCTCGGGGGTGGTGGTGGTTGTTAGGAGGCTGGTTCTTTGGTAAAGGCTGTTGACAGTTATTGCTGCTACCTAGAAAACCTGCTGGGAGGGTACTTGGTCAATGTCTCAGCGCCATTCCTGCTCTGGTTGGCTGCTGTGCCCCCTTGATAGGTTGGTTTTAGGCAGTGCAGATCTATGTTTGCTATGTGTTAGTTTTTCTTAGTTGGCTTTCCAATTCTGGGCAGGTAGACCGAATGTGGTCCCTGCACATTTGGACTGTTGATTGGGAGACAGAGGCATCTGGAATGGTCTTGACATGGCTCGGCTGCAGGTCGAGAATTTATTATTCAATGGACTTGAGCCTTGGACCTCGCTGCCTGTTGTGGTGATTGGCGCAATGCTGGACTTGTCCACCTATTCAGCTGAAGCATTTGGGTCTTCACTTCAGGGCCCCAGGGGTGGGATCATTGGGTGATGGATGGCTTCTCAGTAGCTGGGCCATGTAGATCCATGTATAGATACTCATGTTCTGATACACATTAATATCAACATTATAGCAACTCTTTAATGGACATTACCTTTTTTGTCACATTGAACACTTTGTAATTCTCAGTGGGTAAGTGTACCCAAAATTTTTGTAATCCTTTTACTAATAAAGGTTTCTTTTGAAAGAAATGTCATAACCGTGCAAAACAGACACACACATGCGTGGATAAGAATATACACAAAAAAAAATAATTCTAAGTTACATACTATGCAGGTAATATGGTAATTAAATACATTAAGGTATTATTTTTAATTCAGAATAAACTCTAAGTTAATTTTAGAATTTAATAGTTATAATTATTACGAACGAACTTTCTTTATCATATCTAGCAAACTATTTCAGCTATACGTTCGTTGATTTTAAAGCCAAAACTCTCATTTTGAAATAATAAAATCTATAAAATAAATGTAAACCTCTCTCTAACTATATGATAAATAAAAAAAATATATATTTCTTTTCTCCACCTTCGTAAAAAAAAAATAAGACATATTTTTACAAAATCAATTTTTACCAACGTATCCACTGCTTGTGAATACGCATTCCGAGATGATCTAGGGGATCATAATAACCCAAATTATAAATAAAACATAATAATAAGTATGCCTATCTATCTATAATATACATTCATAATGACAAGCAATAAAAAAAAAATAAAGAAACAAAAGTTGTTTGTTCTGTGACTTAAAGTAAAAAAAAAGTTCGCTTGCAAAACTCTAATCCAGGTTTATGAAACAATATGGGGACGGATTCCAAACTGAATTTGAATACAAAATGAATTTCTGTAGGATAAATCAAATATATATATATATATAATCACAACTTAAATATGACCCAGCACTTCCAATGTTCATAGCATATCTATTTGAGGTACTAAATCACACAAGTAATCGATTTCTCTTTTTACTATGATGGAAATATAAAACATTCTTAGCTACAGTTGAACAGGAATTATTTCACTGACTCCGTAGTATTTTTAAATTAAGTACACAATTATTCTTAATAGTTTCCTTAAATAGCATTTGACACTTTATAATCTAATATCATCATCAGCCATTATCAATCCACTGCAGGATGAAGGTCTCTCCAAGTTTAATCCATCTTCTCCGATCTTTACCTTCTCTTCTCCACAACACACCTGCACATTTTCTTATTTCATCCATCCATCTCACATGTGGTCTCTTTCTGAGTCTTTTACAATCTCTTGGAATCCAGTTTAAAATTTCAATTGTCCATCTATTATCATCTCTTCTAGCAATATGTCCAGCCCAACTCCATTTCAATCTTTTAATTTTTTCAATAAGGTCAGTAACACCTGTTTGTTGTCTTACCCATACATTGCGTTTTCGATCTCTTCTTGTTACTCCCAACATACATCTCTCCATACTCCTTTGAGTGGTCTTAATTCTCTGTATTGCTCTTCTATTAAGTGTCTAAGTCTCAGATCCATAAGTAAGAACTGGTAAAACACATTTGTTAAAAACCATCCTTTTCAAACACATAGGCATATTTCCTTTTAGTATCAAGTTATTTCTACCAAAAGCACTCCAACCAAGTTTAATTCTATGATTAATTTCCTCCATTATGTTTCCATCTGTATTAATAATCTGACCAAGGTATTTGTAACTGTTAACTTCTTCTAATTCTTCATAATCAATCTTTATTTTCATATTTTGAGCAAATCGATTAAACATTACTTTAGTTTTTTTAACATTTATCTTTAGTGCTACTTTTCTACTTTTATCTGCTAACTCCTGCAACATTTCCTACAGCTCTCAAGCATTATTTGCAAAAACAATTACATCATCTGCAAAATCTAAATGACTTAAATACTCTCCATTTACTTTCACTCCTTTAGTTTCCCATTTTAATCCACAAAATACTTCTTGCAGCACTGCTGTAAAGAGTTTTAGAGATATGGAGTCACCTTGTCTTACACCTTTCTCAATGTTGATTTTTCCAGTATCATTATGTAATCTAATTGTTGCTGTTGCATTTTTATAAATATTCTTTAAAATATGACAATATCCTGGATCTATACCTTGATGATCCAATGCTTTAATCACTGAAGAAATGTGTATAGAATCGAATGCCTTTTCATAATCTACAAATCCAAAACATAATGACAACTCATATTCATAAGTCCTTTCTATGACTTCTCTCAATACCTGGATATGATCTATTGTACTAAAACCACTTTTAAATCTTGGTTGGTGGAAATCCAAAGTTCTCTGTAGATGAGTTGTAATTATCTTGGTAAAAATTTTACATAAAACTGATAAAAGGCTGACAGGTCTGTAATTTCTAATATCTTCTTTATCACCTTTTTTAAATATTAATATTATTACTGCATTCTTCCAATCTTCCGGTATATCTTTATCATTTAGACATTTGGTATATAACTTTTCTAAAATTGTTTCTATTTCTTCACCTGCTTCTTTTAATACATCAATTATAATTCCATCATTTCCTGGAGCCTTTCCTTTCTTCATACACTTAATTGCATGTCTCACTTCTTCATTTAAAATTCTGGGCAATTCGGAAGATGTAATAGATATAGGAGGTACTTGTTCTTTATTACTATATAATTCTTGATAAAAATCTTCTACCAATTTCATGATGTCATCTCTCTTTTTAGTAATAATTCCATCTTTTTTTCTTATTGCAGATATAAATTTCCTACCAATACCAAAATGTTGTTTAACATTTTTGAGACTTTTATTTTCTTCTATGGCTTTCCTTGCTATTTCACAGTTATACTTTCTTATATCATTTTCAACTCTTTTCCGTACCATTTTACAAAATTCGAGATATTCAATTCTTTTTAATACATCATTTTTGTATATCTTCATATTCCTTCTTTTCTTCATAAATTCTCTAGTCTCAGTAGAAATTTTATTAGTCAATTGCTGCTTTTTTCTACCAGCTATGTTTGTTGCAGTTTGGAAAAGTGTATCAGTTATTTTCATATTAATTTCATTCAAATCTGTATCATGTTCAAAATCTCCTAACACTTGAAACCTATTTGTAAGTTCTAATTTAAATTTATTAGAATGTTTCTGAAGATTAGGAATATCAACTGTAAATATTGTTTTCCTTAATAATTTTTGTCTCTCTAGTTTTACACTAACACGTAACTTATACCTTATTAATCGATGATCACTTCCTGTGTTAAATTTATTAAGAACATTACAATCTTGAAATATGTATTTTCTGTTAGTCAAAATATAATCCAATTCTGCTGTACCTTCATTTGGATGCTTCCATGTCCATTTCCTTTTAACATTTTTCTCAAAAAATGAATTCATAATATAAAGTTTTTCTTTTTCTGCAAACTCCTCAAGTCTATGTCCTCTCTCATTTCTATTACCATAACCAAAATTACCTACAGCAATTTCATCTTTCATTTGTCTACCAATTCTAGCATTAAAGTCTCCCATAACAATTTTAAAATGTTTACTCTGATCAAAAGCCTTTTGTACATCCATATAAAAATCTTCTACTACTTCATCACTATGAGAACTTGTTGGGGCATAAATCTGAATTATCTGCATTTGGTATCTGCTATTAAGTTGTATAACTAATCTTGCCACTCTGTCCGATACACCATCAATCTCCACAATATTGTTCTTTCACTTTTTATTTATAATGAATCCTAGTCCACTTGTATTTCCAATATGTGTGCCTTTATAATAGAGAATATGTCCACTTTTTAAATCAATTATTTCTTCTCCTTTTCTTCTAACTTCACAAAGTCCAATAATGTCCCATTTAATATAAGACAGTTCTTCTTCTAATTCTTGCAATCTTCCTTCACTTGAAAGTGATCTGCAGTTGTAAGTACCTAAATAAAAAGTCGTCATCAAATGGCAGCCTGGGTCCACAATCAGGGGATTCTTAGCACCCTCTGCCTTCAGCCACCAACCGCTGCCTTGGTTGGTGACTTTACAGCCTCCTGGGAATAAGGGCCATGCTTTATTTTTGTCTGTCATAATTGTATATATGTATTGGAAAAATATTTATCATTTACACAAACATTCATTCTGCCTTATCAGGCACTGAGAAGAAAGACCACGGTGTTTCTTGATCTTAAACTCAGAGGTAAAAAGCCAATAAACTCACCATGCTGGCTAATGCATGTTGGTGAGCAGCCCATCCATGTTCGTATACTATATGAATAATCACAAAGTAATAACAGCTGCAACGACAAGAACGTATGGAGTGGACATTAGGGATTTGCCCTGCTCGGTTCCTTTAAGGCCTCCAAGAAGAATCAAAGGATCTTCTTTCAGTTAATAGCAAACTCCTTTCTGCAGCCAATCTAATATACGCATAGTTTATTTTTTAAATATTGCCAATTAAGATATCATGATTCATTAGTAATTCCACAATTAATACTTTATTGTTATTATAGTGCATTTTTATCGAAGAGAACGAAAATTGCACCACAGTTCAGTCTTTCCATCTGATTTAAGTAAATATTTAATGAGGAGTTTCCTTTGATTATGTGAAATAATTCACATTTTTATTCCTTTCCTTAAATACATATTATTTTTAAAATACCAGATAAACAAATAATGTCACTTTTTTATAATTAATTTAAGAATGGCATGATATATCAAAATACACATATCCGTAATTTTTGCATTTAACTCTCATAAAAGCATAATACAGAAGATGGTGAAAAATCAAAATAAATTTTGAAAAACAGTCCTGCATACGTTTCCAAGATATATTAGAAGACACACGTGGATTAATTATATAACAATAATGTTCATGCACTTTATCTTCTTTCTTAATTATGGATAAATAAAGTAATGCCATCCTAACACTAATGATATACATTTTTAAATATTAATATTTATGAATTGGTTAATTCAAATGTTTAAAATTAAGGAGAGAAATGAAAAAACTAATGTACCTTCCTAAATTTCTTAGCACAGCATGTTAATTGAAGACCTTTCTGTAATTAATTTCTTATAACTTTTCCAGAAGTCTATTCCAAAGCTTTTTATAAATTAATTTGACTTCAAGAAAAAAAATTTTTGTTACAGCAGAGAAGAGCAATTTTACTGGATGTACTTATAACAAAAAATGACCCATTTTAAATCTCAACTCTCTGTTAAATCAAAAAAGGTCATTTTCCTTCAAACAGGTCAACTCCCATGTTTTTTGCACCCACGCTAATTACATATTCAAAAAAAAAATCTTTTCTTAAAAAAAATCATTCTGATTTTTTTTACAAGTAAATCAAGACAAAAATAAATAAATAATGATAATAAAATAAATAGCTTTTACAACTTGAAAGAAATGAATATTAATTAACTGTTAAACAAAAAATAATAATTTATTTAATTTATAAAAATAATTCACCTATCAAAATATTCATTAATGATTGAAAAGAAATATATTTGTTAAATTATGAAAGATAATTTCTGTACCTTAAATGTCTTGATGTTAAATGTACTATTGTTTAATGTTATTAGAAGATAAAAATGAAATGAAAATGATGCAGAGTCATACATGCATGCACACACACTATACTATAAATATTAAACTATCTTGACTAAATATAATTGAGGTGACTATTAATGTTGATAAAGGGATAGATATCAATGAATAAGGGATTAGGAAAACATTCAAATCAATACTAAACACTAGAATAAAATAACTTTGCATTTTCCTGCCAAAAAAAAAATATAGTGATTCCTATAATAACAACCCCTCTTTCTGGAATTAAATACTTCACTAACCACAATAATAATAATGAATACTTATAAAGTGGTCAATCAACTGCATAAGCAATCCATATCTAAGCTTCAAACAATCTCCAGCAAAAAAATTTAAAATTCTATGGCTATTTCATTTTTTTTAATACAATATAATTATTCAATGCAGATACAAAGTATCTCAATTCCTTGTTCCCATTCAGATGGTCACTATATATATATATATATATATATATATATATATATATATATATACCATATTTATATATTTATATATATATATATATATATATATATAACAAATTGTAAATATGTTAAGCTCATTACATTGTTTTTTTTTTCATTTCTATTATATCAAGTTTTTTATTAATAAAATTGCTTTTGAAATATAAAAATTTCAAGCAGCAAAAAGATGATCTTTTTTTATATAATTTAAAAAATTAACCTTAACAAAAATTTTACATTAAAAAAAAAAAAAGATAGATCATTCTAGACAAATCCAGTGTGATTCGGGAAGGTGCCAGACTATTTCTTTTTATTTTAGACAAGATCATGTTTGAATCATATTTCCAATAAAATGACTAATTTCGATTTTTAAAAACATTTTCTAGAAAAAATAAAAAACACAAAACTAATTGAGTACTTATGTATTAGATCTGCAACATAGAGATGGTACGTTTTTTCACATCCATGATAAATGTGTAAACTTGTGATCATGTCAAATAAATCCTGCACTATTATCCAATCTCATATCAAAACATGTATCAGTAAAATTGGCATTCATAAGAGGGTGTGATTGGAAGATTCGAGAATTCCATTCCTAAATGATGATCTGCTTTATTTATAGTTGGGCTCACAAATTAAGCTCTATACAATGGGGAAAACTAGAGCTTGGCTTAGCAGATAAAATCATAATTGATTGGAATAATTTTACACTCTCAGTTATTATCCAAATTTTGTTCTGACAACATCTTTAGTGCTGTTAATTGCATTTTTTAACTATTTTTTAATTCATTTGTATTTATAGTTTAGATTCAACATTTTATTCCAATTATTAGAAAGCCTATAAAAGTGCTGAATTATGAAGTGCTGATTATGATCATTTTCAGGTGAACTCCAAATACAATCATGTGTTAAGTAAGTGTGCATTTTCGGAAAAAATAAAAATTTTACTTTCAGTCTCCATTTTGGGGAAAAAGTTTATCCACTTAAAAATAAAGTAAAACTGACAAATTGTTTGTTTCATCATGGCAACCTGTTATATATTACATGGTAGGTACTGTATGTATATATTTTACAGTTTTTTGTAATATTTTACAGTATATTTCCGACTTTTGGAAGGCCTATAAAAGTGCTGAATTACTAATTGCTGATTACGATCATTTTCAGGTGAACCATAAATACTATGTTAAGTAAGTGTGCATTTTGGGAAAAATAAAAATTTTACTTTTAGTCTCCATTTTGAGAAAAAAGTTTATCCTCTTAAAATAAAGTCGAAGTAGAAAGAATATAAGACTGTGCACTGCAACAACTGTCTTAACTATTTATAAGCAAGTAAAAAGCATGCGTAATCTTCATTTTCATTTCCAAGATATAATTATACATTATTAATATAGATGTATTTAAGAACTTCCACACTACTAAAAATTATTTTTAGAACATATAAATAATGATATTTTAAAAGACATATAACTCCCAAGATGAATTTTATGCTGAGGTAACCCTCATCGGTTAGTCCAGGTCATCATTTCTCACATATATCTTCCATCATATGTGTAGTTTTTATCAATAGTGAATTGTTACATTTTGATTTGCAAGTGTCAAACTTACTCCACCCATAACTTTGACAAGATCCACTATAGATAAATACAATGATGATTATCACTTATCATTTATTAAACTAGAGATTATCACTAGCCCAGATATAAATTTTAAATCCTAATTAATGATTAAAATATATATTATTAATATACATACATTGAGTTTATTTACTACTTAGAATCAGTTTTATTATCAAAAAAGAGTTCATAATTCATTAGTATATCAGAAAAAATATTCAATTTAGTGCAGTGATAGAATAACAAAATTTGGAGATGAACGTTTCTGGATTTTGCCATTTCTAATGCTTACACAGTTCATGACTAACCATTTGATTAGATTTAGTGAAAAAATAAATATACTGTTATTCAATTTAATAAAATGAGCAAATG
Source organism: Epiperipatus broadwayi (assembly GCA_028023455.1). Lineage (NCBI taxonomy): Eukaryota > Metazoa > Onychophora > Udeonychophora > Euonychophora > Peripatidae > Epiperipatus > Epiperipatus broadwayi. The sequence goes on from JAQFVV010000468.1 coordinate 157,825, forward strand.
ATGAAGACATGTGAGAGATGAGACTTAGACCAATTGCTACTGTTTCAGCCAGAAATGCATTTGGAATTTATTTCCTTTTCCAGATGTCTTTATTCACAGTATCACGTGATGCTTATCATTCTCTGTGTCACGTGATACTGATCTTTAATAATGGCCATTAAATAATTATTGCAGGTACATAAATAAATATTTTTATTAAATAATTATTTATTAGCAGGTTAGCATTCAAATAAATTACCGCCTCATAATTAAATTCTTAAAAAATAATAAAATATTTAACACATTTTACACTATAAATAATTGATATTCCGAGATTTTAACTGAAATTATAATAAATCTAAATATCTTATTTAAACTTTTAAATATCAATTATTTATAGCCTGAATTTTGTTTAAGACACGTTTAAAAATATTATAAAAAGTGATCAAAGTTATAGTTTGATTGTATTTGCATACATTCTTTTTTTTTTTTTTAACCATTAAGAATTTCTAAAAGAAAAGCAGAGATCATAATTATAAATAAAAAATTTTAAGGTAATGCTCAGAGGGGGAAAAAATGTTAGAAAATAGGAATATAAAATCAGCAAGGAATCAGTCTCCTTAAATTTTTAAAACCCGGGAACAATGAAAGATAGATCATTCTAGCGAACCCATAAAACAATGTAAATTAAGAACGTTAATGTCGATTACTAATTCAGAACAATAAAATAAAGAAAAAAAATATTTTCATCAAATCAACAGACTGATAATGTCAGGTGAAATCTTTGTGGAACTTTAATTAAATTCATTGTTAAAGTATTTCATTATAAATTAAAATAATGGCAGTGGAGAAATTAGAAAAATGAATATATATCTTGCCAGCCCAATCCTTTGTATACGGAAGAAATCAACACGTGAGCAAACAGACAAAATATTGCTTACTGATTGATGAACCGAGAAATTGGGTCATCGTATTCGTGTGATAATTTGAAAATTTTTGTAGTAAAACAAAATACTATTCAACTATGCATTAAATGAAAATCATAAATTATTAAGCATTTCATTTTTTTTTCTCATGTGTCATAGCATTAGCCGGGGAGCGAACCCGCTTACCCGGGACAACTGCTTGTAAAGCAGCCATCGCTGACCTCTCGACCACCAATGCTTGACATAGGCATTTCATTTTTGTGTGGGGAAAATCCTGCAAAATTGAGAAAAAAGTCGGCAGGAACTAGTAGATTCCTTTTAAAATTAATGAGTGGGCATTTTGTTATTACTATAAAATAAATAATATCAGTTTTTGAAATCGGCATTAGTCATTGAAGCTATAAATGTCTAGCAAAAAGAATATGAAACTTGGGTATAATAAAGAATATATACAATTACTAGTACTAAAAAATGTAGACTGAATAAAAAGCAAGCATTATAATAGCATTTTTATATTGAACTATTTCATCATCTAATCTGAGTATTGAATGTCTTTAGAAAAATTTAACTTTATTTAAATATTCCAAATACATTCAACTGTTAGCAATATCACATCAAACAGGTTAGTATATGTACAACATTTCGAGAAATATTACTCTCCCCTTTTCTTCAGATTTTGCTAGGCTGACCAATGGCAGTACTAGCATGGGATTTGAACCTGGACTCTTCGATTCTTGAGTATTGAATTTTAAGATAACGTTTTAACCAATTGAGCCATGAAAGACTGGTCTTATGACATTTGAGCACTGGAAGTGACAGAGTTGAGCTAAAACTTAGTGGACTTTTAATTCTTGTATCTGTTTAGTATATCATTGCACTAAATTATGTTCAACAAACATAAGAAACTTGTTTTGGGTTCAAAATTTAGCTAAACAATGTCTTTGTGACAAAAACAGCATATTATTTGTTGAAAATAATGAAAGAAATTTAGACTTAATGAAAAATTTATTTTAGAGTTACTTAATAATCTCCATGCTGCCAAACATTTCTTTTAAAATATATGAATAAGATAATTTAAAAGACAAATAAACATGAAAATGCTTTTTTTGCTGAACCAACATCCATCAGTTGGCCCATCTATCACATATATTTCCATCATGTGTGTAGTATTTATTGTTATATTATGATTTACAAGTATCAAATTTACTCCTGCCATAATTTTGACACAATCCACTATAATTAATCACTTATTACAATAGAGATTATCCCTAAAATGGCCAGATATATAATAAGAATGTACACTGATGTTATATGGAGTAAAAAAAAAAAACTGAATAAAATTATTAACATAATGGATAGCAAAATATAAGAAGTATATATATATATTTTAAAAAGTAAATATTATTAAATTCAGCAGAATATGATAAGAGATAACTATCATATAGAATAATAAACATTTTTCAATAAGTGTTGTGGACTCATCAAAGAAAGAAAAATAATTTTTAATTAATGAACATTGTGTCAGTTTACACCTGTTACAAAAATAATGCTTTTACTTAAATGAAGAATTAAAAAAAACAGTATTTCTCTGAAGGTTTGTAATGATGGTATATTATAAGATGTAATATGTTGGACTATTTCCATCATTTATGAGTGAATATTAAATGTATAGAAAATTTTAAACTTTATTTAAACTTTTCAAATACAAACAACTTGTGTGTTATTACTAACAAGTTGTTTGTATTTGAAAAGTTTAAATAAAGTTTAAAATTTTCTATACATTTAATATTCACTCATAAATGATGGAAATAGTCCAACATATTACATCTTTAAAAAAACAGATTTCACTTCTAAACATTGATTTAAAAAATTGTAATGGTTGAGTCTATATAGGATGTTGAAGAGGGCTCATTTTGCAATAGACTATTTTTTTTTAAAAAATTATTGCTCTTAATAAAATAAAACTGTATAATGCTCTTATAGAGTATAGTCTATTCACTTAATGGGATTGCATATACTTAACATTAAGCAAAGAAAAATTGCTAAAAAATAAAATTTCCACTTTTGTTATTGAATTTATGGAATTGATCTTGAGACCTCCCGATCTCAAGCCAAATACTTTACCAATTACATGAAAATGCACAGGGAAATAAAATGCATCCTTGAGAGCTCATAAGAACTTTGAGTACCAAGCCTGTGAGTGCCAACATTAATCCTGGGACTTCCCAATTCCCAAGTTGGACACTCTACCAACTACACTAAATTGCACAGAGTATATTCCTGATAAAATATATGAAGAATTGCAAATGCATAAAAATAGCATTTATTTTTGAATTTACTGGTACAACTGTATATTAGATAAATATCACATGATCACTATTTCATACTCTTACATATGCTGTTAATAAGAGTGCCAAACTCTCCATAACCACCAAGTTAAAGCCTTTGTAGAGGATTGCATTATATCCAAAGATCTAGGTGTAGTACTCTCAATCCAAGGCTCCTCAATGATGAAAGTGACAAGCTAGAAATTAATCTGCAGGGTTTGGATGAGGCAGGCATTAGATACAGATTTTATGTGCAAACCTTCCTGCATCTTTGATTACAAAGACTTGCACTTGGGGTTGCTATTGTATGGAGAGTTTCGTACTCATATTAAATTAAATAAAAATAAATTTTGTCAATAAAATATATATATATTAGTAAAAGAAAGCCAAAAATAGTCTACATAGAAATTGCACATTAAGTAAAAGACAACAGAAGATAGTTCATGGTGACTGGTGTTTTAAATGAAAGTAATTATTTACCAAATAAAATGCAGGTGGGAGTCCAAAACAAATGCATAATAAATAAAATTATAAAAATAAAACTATTCATAACACAAACCCACCAAATAAAAACATAAAATTAAATTACATTTCTGCATTACCTCATATCTTGGATTTATCAATCATTAATCATTACTTGCAGCTATATTTATTAAACATCTTATAGAAGTGAAACACATATCGTTTGATCATCATATGGTATTTAAATTTTTTTTTTTTTACTAATATCTCCCATGGCAATTTTAAAATTTTTTTGATCTGTTCAAAAGCATTCTACAAACCTATACAAAAGTCATCTACTTTATCTAAGTGACGATATTTGGAGTATAAATGAGAACAATCCACATTTAAATTCTTTAATAATAAATTAGCAAAACATTTTTAATGTCCACAATTGAACGGATTTTATTTTCTTGTGTGAATTAGTCTCTTTTTTAAAGACACAGCTGAGTGTGCTTTCAGTGTGATACGTCGGAATCACAGCTCTCACTAATTGGCTAGGTGTCATGTCTTATTTATTGAGGAATAATTGTGGTAATTATATAAATTAGATTTTACAGGAAGAGAAAACTGAAGGTGTGGTTTATCGCCAACTACAATGATATCATTAGTAAGAAAGAAAGCAGTATTCAACTTTCAACCAAATGAAATACATAAAATCTAATTTTAATAATTACCACAATTATTCCTCAATAAGGCAGCACATCTAGCTAATCAGCCAGAGCTATGATTCTAGGGTACCACACTGAAAGTGCACTCAACTGTGTCTAAGAAAAAGAAACTAATTCATGTGACAAAAATAATAAAACCTTTTTAGTTGTAGATGTTAAAAACATTTTGCTAATTTATTACAAATACTAACAAAAAGAAAAAAGCAATATTACATTTAAATCTTTTATTAAATTGAATGCCTAACTATTGATCAATGTAATGCTGTGCGTCCATCTCTTATGTATGGACTCTTTGTTCTTCATTCTAATATTTATAAAATATCCATTATTTAAAATCAATTATCTGCTTATCTCAAAGTCCAATAATGTCCTATTTATTATTAAATCTCTCCACACACCAATTATGCAATTTTCCATCGCTTGAAAGTAATTGAAAACTATATTTAGTCAAATAAAATATCAACATTTAATAACCAGCCTAGTAAGTATATGAGTGATCCTTGAAATTCTACATCTTCAATCACCAATTATTGTTTTGTATGATGGATTTACAGTTTCCAACATATGAGAGATGCAATATGCCCTGTGTGGTTTATTGCAATGGTATAACAATGCACCCAAGAGCTTAAGATTCAAAGATTTCCAGTTTAGTTATTTTACTGTATGACCTTTAAAGCCAATCTTCAGAGTAATAGAGTAACTACTCATTTAATTACTTTTCTTTAGAGACATTTTATTTGGTGTATCACAAATGCAATTAAAAAAAAAGAAAGTAGGCATATACATACACATATCTATCTCATCCCTCAATCAAATGAAACAATATCTCAAACCCTAGTAGAAGTGTTCAAAGGAAGATGATGGCTCCTTCTTAGTCTTAAACTTAGAATTCAAATATGTTCTATTATTTCATCATATAGAATATTTTAGATGCTACAAGGAATATGCAAAGAAGATGGTAGTGTTTTCTTAGTCTAAACTCAGAATTTCAAATACTTTCTCTCATTCTATCATATAGAAACTGTATAATATGAATAAATTTTGATGAATAACCAACTAATTTTAAACAATACCACTGTTTGATGCCTTGACCAAAACCAATATATAAATCACTCTTTTGTTCCCAACATTTATCTTGCACTCACCAGGCAACAAAAACCATATCCATACTATTTCTTGATTTACTAAAACTATACAGAATCTCTGTTAACAATTCATTTATGATTGAAAGCAACTTGCTGAACAAAATTCTTGAAAGTGCCTTTTCTGTAGTGAATAGTAATGATATCCTATAACAATTAAACTCGGATGGTTATCAACTTGAAAATGTTCAATTTAAATCCCTTAGTTGTTTTATAATTAGAAAAGTGGACTAAATGATGTAGTACAATACAGAGTCAAATATGTTGATGCTACTTTTTTAATAAGTTAAAAGATCTAGTATTTCTTCATAGGAAAATAACTACTGCAAGTGAGTTAGCTGTATATAGCTGTTGTATTACATAATTTATTGTATAGAAATGAGACCTGGGAACCCTACTGATGCTATATAAAAAGAAGATAAGAATTTTTGGCCACCCTACTGATGCTATACAAAAGCAATAGAAGAATTTCATTTAAGGATATTCTGTTAATATTTTAAAAATCCGTGGCAAGATTATAGACCCATACAATATGTTATTCAACCTTCTGGGTGTTGTGCTATAGAATCTACTACTGCAAAATCATGCAATTTTTGGATTAAACGTGAAACAAATGACTGATAAATGATTTCCTAAAAGGATATTTTACGGTGAATTTGGATATGGTTTCCATGAGAAAGATAGACCCTATTTACATTATAAAGATTATCTCAAAGATATCCTAAAGAATTGCAATAGTGATTGCTTCCATTGGGAAGTTTACACAGAAAATAGAATACATTGGAGAGTTAAGTATCTGCTGAAGAAGTTCAAAGACAGCATTGCAAAATAATTAACAGAAAAATGAGCCAGCATGTTTTATATATGGATATATTTGTGTTTGGCAGATTGGTTTATATAGTTACTGCAAAATTTATTTTTAGAGCAGGTTTTCTTTTTTTTTTCTGCCTTGGAGTTGGAATGGCAATACTCATTCATTAGTGATTGATTTTTGCGTATGTAAACTTGGAAACAAAAGCTAGTAAGCTCATCATACTGGCTAATGCATAGGCTAAGCTTACTTTGTCATATGAATAACAATAAGAAAGTATGGAATGTACATTAGGAGTTTGCCATACTCAATTTTGTTAGAGCATCAGAGAAGAACCAAAGCATATTTTTTTGCACTCGATAGCAAACCCCTTTCTGCTGACATATGTGTAGAGGGTAGGCTAGAATTTTTGTAGGACTATGATGTATATTCTGCTTTGTTTTTATAGTACCCTAATTGCTTGTAGATTAAATAAACTAAATTCTATTAGTCTTATTTTTTAATTACTGCTTATATCATACAAAAAGTTTTAAAAAAGAAAATAAAAAAGTTAATTATAATGTCAGTTTAAATAAAAAATAAAGCAAATTATTTGGTCCAATATCCCCCACACACACACACACACACACATATATATATATATAAGTATGCAAAACTATAGCTACGTTACCGTGCCAATAAGTTCAGTTCAAATCCCAACCTAGTAACCCTTTAAAAATAGATTCTATGTAAATAACTACTCAACTAATCATTCAATGCTGTTGGTAAGTTTAGTATTTATAACTGGAGAGTAAAATTATCAATGAAAAAGGATTCAAATCCTCATCATCTAAAAAATTTAATGACTCATGCCTTTTCCTTCATTGTCTATCTACGAAGAACTGTTGGAGATATTCCTATCTTGCAAATATCTATTTAAAGGCTGTTTTGCATTTTTATCATACATATATACACGCACACACACTCTTTAAGAATTGAGAATAATCCTGATTTTTCAATGTTGTTTGCATTCTACAATAGTTATTCGCATGTTAAAAGTAAATTAGAAATCTAATATAATAAGTTTTTAAAGGGTCAAAAGTCTTTAACATTAATTTACTGCAGAAAATTAACATTTTAATTAAAACAAAAAAATTTCAATAAAAAAATTGGACTAAAACAAAGAATAATTTCACATTTAAAAAAAAAAAAAAAGTATTTAAAGAAATAATAATACAATGATAATTACTGTTATTAAAACTAATTCAAGACTGCAGTCAATTAATAAAAAAAAAATGTAAGATACAAAAACATATTGAAAACACTCGTATTACAATAAAACATTATTACAAACTGTGACGTAACTTATTAATTTCTAACTACTGAAAAATGGATCACATGCAAACAAAAGATTATGTAACCATCTTCATGCATATCCTTGGATGTGCATTAAGACTTAATTGGAAGAGAAATTTACCACAGAATTAATGCATATTCTTAGATATGCATTAAGACTTAATTGGAAGAGAAATTTATAACCGAGTTTGGGGATTATGGATTTAAACTAAGAAGTTTAAATAAGTAGTATTGTATTTGTTTTGGAATATTCATATCCAAATTCAAATTCTATCTAACAACCAAAAGCAAGCGTAGTAATATTGACTTAAAATCGTTTACTAAAATTTTTAAAATAACAATTCGTGTCATTTGTTAATTCATCTTATGCTATGAATTCGAAATTAACCAGCTTTCCGATTAGTTGTTCCTGGCCCTAGGAGAAAATAGAATTTTTTACACGGCCTTGATAAGGACTCATAACAGTTGAAAGCGCTTGGAAATATTATTTAGTTATTATTTTATTTATTTATATTAAATAAACTCTGTATTAACAATTGACACGAATTGTTATTTTATATTACTTACAGAAGTATTATTTATTTATTTATTTAAAATTTTTAATAAGTTTTTTTGCAGTAAATACATTTATGATTCAAAAAATATATTTCCGTTTTATATATTAATTTCTACAATTAGAAATTCTTGCTTAACAAGAAGAAATCTTAATTATAATAATCAAAATTTATCAACACTTTCATTTAGAGTTGTCATTGGGATAGTTGTCATTATAACACGTTACTTGAGAAGGCAAGAATTATTTTAAAAGATATATATAATTTTAGGAATAGAGAGAAAGGAAAAAATGGATAATGATAAAACAATGCAATATGAAGTCATGACGAGCAGACATTGATAACTCATGACTGCAATAAAAAAGATTACTAAATCTTATAGCAACGATGGAACATTTTTTTGAATGGGGATATCTCAAATGTGCTTTGCAAAAGTATTGTACTTTTTGAAATGAAAATAGACTAGCGTTGGTGGCCGAGTGGTCAGCACAGCTGCCTTACAAACAGTCCCGGGTTTGCGGGTTCGCTTCCCGGACCATGCTTTGACACATGAAAAAAAAAATAGAAAAATTGAGATAAATGCACTTTGGAATATATTTTTAGTATTAAGATTTTGAAACAGTTAAATACAATTCTATAGAAAACTATTGGTTGTGTTTTAGAGTTTATTTTCTTTGGTTAGTCTGATATAGTTATGAATTTGAGGTAATTTTGATTATTTTATTGACTAGTTTAGCTTTAGGCTTTTAATGTTTATATATAAATAAGATGTTAATTCCAGCCATATTAATAGCAAGACATCATTTTAGTCAAGCATTGGTGGTTGAGAGGTCAGCGACGGCTGCTTTACAAGCAGTTGTCCCGGGTTAGCGGGTTCGCTTCCCGGCTGATGCTATGACACATGAAAAAAAAAGGGACATCATTTTAAACTGAGAGAAAAAATGCAATCATTAATTATAGACAGAATGCCGTTTACATAATTGTATAAAAATAGTATTGATTTGACAGCATTTAGTAGTAATAATAGTAGTAGTAATAGTAAATATATTATTTAATAAATTGTTAATTAAAGCTCATTTTGTTTTTACTTTGGCAGACTGCTAATACTATTATAAATGAAATGCTTCAAAAATTTGCAAAAAAAAAAAAAGATTTAAAATTACATTTGATGTACAACATAATAATATTCAAAATTTCTATGATATTTAAATTTTAGATTTATATGAAAAATTTATTTGAAATTGTCAAAAACAAAATTGTATATTAGGAACAGAAAAAATTTATTTGGGGAAGATATGAAAGTTAATTGAAGATTTAGGTTTAAAAAATATATAATTGAGGAAATATATGACTTTTATCAGTTTTTACTTATGGATCTGAGATTTGGACACTAAACAAAAGATAAATACAGAGATTTCAAATGACTCAATGAAATATAGAATGATGTATGTTAAGAGTAATAAGAAGAGATAAAAAACAAAATATCATGCAAAAGAAAGTGTTTAGGAACTGTCACAAAAAACTTTATTTGTGTAATTGGGATATTTAATAGTTGTTTATATATTTTTACTATAAGCAACTCATGGTACAGAGATAATGCATCCATTTATGGCACCTATTATTTAGGTTTAAATGCAAGCCAGGTGAAACTCTTTTCAAGAGGCTTAAGCTTGTTCTCTTAGATAACTAGACATAATACAGCTAATCAGCTACCAGTGATTGGACAATGGGCATCCAGATATTCTTAGCTAATGTGTAAAACAAGAACAAAAATTAAAATCATCAACAGTTGACAATTGGCACACCTGGTGAATACTGCATCCTCTTTCACTGTTTGTCTATGAAGCTGAGTGTAGATGCTTTCATTTTGTAGTGGACTATTTATTAAAAAGGCATTTTTATTTTTTTTAGCTAATATCTTTACCATACATGCACACATACACAAACAACACTTAAAAGCAAAACATCAAATACATAAGCATTACTATATCTGAACTGAAATATTCATTAACACTCTATGTCTCATATTAATGTGATATTAATTATACAATTGTGAAAGCTTTACCAATTAAAATTTATTTAATAGTATTACTTTTATTTTATCCACAGATTTTTAAACATCAAATTTTGGGCAAGATATGGTTGGAAAGTAAATACTATCATATTCAGAAAGTTTTATAAAAGATAAAGCATCAAGTAAAACAAAAATTAATAAACGAAAACCAAAGAAGTAGTTGTGTATATATCAAGAACTATATTTCATGATCACTTATTTAAAACTGAGTAATATTTCTTCTGAATAAGATTGTGTGTTCGACACATGAATCATATTTCTAATTATACACTTAACTTTCTCAATTGAATCAATAATAATGTAGCAAGAATAAGATTCAAATTTATCCAAAATAGTTTATCATGAATATTACATCAGCAGTGGTATGGTATGATTTTTTTTACATGCTTCTAAGAGCAAACCTCTTTACACTAGTTCAGAGCCATCTATTTTACATTTGAATAGTTACTGGATGCATGATTTTTGCCTTTTGTCTTCACCAATGCTTTATTAATAAAGGCAAAACCAAAAATCAACCTGGAATGGGCATTTATAATACTATACCATTAGATACTTGCTATTACTCAAGTTTACAGTAGATGACCTTAGAATAGTTAATGTGATTTGTTTTTTTCAGGTGAGTAAGCATACAAGTCATGTGATATTGTTGCTAGTACTAACATTTTTATTCAAAGGGCATTAAGGACCAACAAGTGTCATAAAACTGAGTTTTTATGGGAAAATACCTCCATCAAAAACCTTAGGGATTTTTTTTTATAATTTCAGAACATCATCTTGAATAATATAAAGGAATAAAAGATAGTTTCTAAATGCATGCACTGGTTTCAGTGAATCATAGTCTTCGTTGATAAAAGCATATGAATTTATAATATCATATGGTATTCATTGCTTACTAAATCTTGCAACAGATGATTCTAAGTTAAAGTGAAGACAATTTGTTCATGAAAGATCATGGCAATGGATTTTTTAGGAATCTTATAGGCAAAATCTTAGCAGATTTAAAAATAAATATTTTCAGAAAATTCATATGGGTAGCCATTGTGAACATTTCACATGATTTTTAATCACAAATAACCTATAAAGTTGCATAACTAATTTTTATTTGCTGAACTTTTAAGAATCCCTCCTGCCATACTGCTCTTTGATATGCCATCTTTCAGATTTATTTTCCACTTCAAAAATCTAAGATCATAATAGTTAAATCAATTGAATATTTATCTAGAAGTAACTTAATTCAGTAAATTAGGTTGATTTTGTCTGCTATAAAAATAATTACTTACAGTACATAGATATGGAGAAGTAGATATGAGTAAAAGTAAATGCAAAGTAATTATTTTCTTTTTCCAAAATCATTAAGGCAACTTTCTGATTTTTCACTTTTAAGGGTGTATGCATTTTTTATGTAGCTGCTATTCAAAGATAGATTTCATTTTCACAAGTGATTCCATCAGTTTAAATCCCATCTAACATCCACTTAGACGAGGGGTGGGTAATTGTTTTGGCTCAAGGGCCACAGAGGTTGGTGGAGGGCCGCATCAGGGGCCACCTAGAGAAGCGAAGGTTAGCGGAGTCGCACCTTTTTTCATGACCCAATAAACACACTGCTTTATTCCCTGTATTACCAAAGAAATATTTGTTTGTATATTCTTTTTAAACACATGACATTCATTACTGATTTTACATTTTTTTGGAGGTTTCATAGTTTCACTAAAGTTGGAAATGTATCTATTTGCTAATACAAAAACAAAATTGAAATTAACCAGATCAACTGGAAAAGCACTGCACATCATATCTACACTGTGCATGTGCATTGACATGACCATCCTAGTGGAAAATATGAGATAAATCTTCAGCTGCACATGGGAAGGAAGTCTCAGTTCAAGGCGGATTTTTCTGATTGTCTTGGTGGGCTGCATAAAAACTCTTAGCAGACCAACTGTGGCCCTCAGGCTGCTATTTGCCCACCCCTGACTTAGACTTTCATCTGTCATTTTATTGATATAACTAAAAACCAGACACACACAATCAATCAATCAAATTGTTGCTTCAATTTACAAAGATATTTTAACTTTTGTGGATATACCTAAGTAATTAAATTCTTAAAACATATATAAATTTCACCTACATGTTTTAAACATTTTATCAAGTTTCTATTTGATAGCATAATTTTTATCATCTTTTAAAAATATTCAAATTTGAAAGTTTATTTGCATAATAGTTTTCTTATTCTTTATAATCTAGTGATAAGTGTATTTTCTGTGAAGTTCACCATAATTATATATGCAAACAAACATTTGCAATTCAATATTACATCTTTTTAATATATAGAAAAAGATATTTGCTACAAGTTTAATTCATATATAACATACCATATTTGACTGAAGAGTTGTGATGATGGTATATTAGATGTGATATGTTGGACTATTTTCATCTAATCCATGTTGTCTATTTGTGTGTTATTACTAACAGTTGTTTGTATTTGAAAAAGTTTAAAAAAAGTATAAATTTTTTTTAGAAATTCAACATTTAATGATAAATGATAGAAATATAGCATTTACTGATAAATTAGGGAAATAATCCTAACATATCTCATATAGTATTTCTCTTCTTTGCACTTATTAAGGCAATTTTTTAATTCATTTTAACTGTTTCTGTGACTCGATCTCTAACGAAGAGTGTGTATTCAGGTAAAAGAGTTTAAACCACTAAACATCACATCATCACGATTTCTTATGCTTGCTCATAACTGTCTAGAGATATTGGATGAGTAGGCACTAGATAGGGATTTTATGCACAAGCCTTCTGGCATCTATTGATTACTCTGGCTTGCACTGAATGGCACCACTGTATGGAGAGTTTTGCCTGTGAAAGAGTTTGAAGAAGGTAAAATTTTTATTAAAAAGTTCAAAAAAGAGAAATAATTATTTTTGATTTCCAATTCCACAGTTTGTCTCTTCACTTCATTTATTTTAATACAATCTTTGAAATCCCCATTACTGTTTAATTATTTTTTACTTCTTTATTAATTAGTCTCAATTTTCTCTTCTAAAATAAAAAAGACAGATTTACTAATTTTCTTTACAACAATTAATTTATATGTGACTATATAAAATATTTTAATAATCAAGCGCAATTGTTATTTTATTTTATTTTTATATTCTAAAGTTGATATTTTATTTTGAGGTAATTAAATCTTCAACAACAGTATGTTGACCAGTTATTAAATTAATAGAATTCCCAATGAATTCAACTATTTTTACAAGTTTATTAACAACTGTCATTTGCTTTAAAACGTGTTACTTGTGATAGCACTCATGATGAGAAGTTAATACGATGAAAAAGTAGATTGTAAGAGTGTAATCAGAAATTTTACTCCCCAATTCAAAATTTCAAAAAATGTCTTATTTATATTTACATTATATGGCTTATAGGTCCCCAGACTCAAGACGATGCATATTCTAAATTGTTTTTTATAGCCATTTAAAATTATTATATATATATTATTGTATTAATTATTTATTACTTATATTAAATATTTATTAAAATACAAGTACTCTGTCAAATGACGTACATTATACAATTTAAATATTATATATATAGGGTATATGAGCACAGACTTTCACATGACCCACCACTCTCCACACTATCTCATAACACTGATACACTTGAACACATATATGTTGAAAAGATAAATAATCACCAATATACGTATTTCATGCTAAACCAGCAATCATCAGTTGGTCCAGATTACCATCTCTACACATATGTGCTATAAGTGCTCAGGTATATATTAAGATAGCCAAACCTCAGACTTTAATGGATAGGCTAAATATTAATATAATGGATAAGTTTACAAACTTTGAAAATCATATTATAAACATGAAGAATACGTTTTAAAATATATCTTTAAACTAATATTAAAGATTTAATATATCAACATTTTACTCACAATAATTCTTTTAATACATGCATGAATTTTGAACATTCCTTTTAAGCACAAGCGCACGTGATTAATATTAAATTAAAGCTCTAATCACTTTTTATTTGAAAGCATTCCCTTACCCCAATGATAAGGGTAAAAAGAAGTCATGGAAAATATTTCCCGGTATGATTTAGAAAAGATTGTTCACAAGAGAAAAATAATTGGAGATTTAATTTAACGTTATTATTAATATTTGTATTCACGATAAACAAGTGCAAGTCGGTTCAGTTAACCTGAATAATTTTGGAAATGTTGGACACTAGGCTATAAATCAAATAGAAAAGTTTGAAGATATATATATGTTGAAATTAAAAATAAAAGATTAGACATGGTAGTAATAACTTTGTAAAAATAAAAAAAAGGTGTAAATTTGACAGTTTTATTAAGTAAGAAAAATGAATTAATAGAATAAAATTACAACCAAGAAATGCTGTTTTGGGTAGATATGATTGATAACATTTAAGTTGAAGGCTACTTTTAAAAAAATATTGTAATCATTCGAGTTTATATTGCGATAGACATGATCCAGCAGCGAAGTGTGTTTAAGAAGATTGAAAAAGTAACTAAGAATAAACAAAAAGATATTATAATAAAGATTTCAAAGTCTATATATATTGAGGGGTGTGTGTAAAGTCCCCCCTCCCATACTACTCTAAATGTCATCTATTGCTGTAGTTGAGTAATCAGTGCTTATTAAATAATAGTGCAATTTTTAATCCCTATCTTCAGACTGGCTTCTTACTTTAATCTTTATCAATGAAGACTTAGAATTCAAACCTGAATCAATACAGTTATTGCTCTGCAGAAAGTTGAAAGAAACATTATTGGCATTAATTAAAAAAGATGTCGGCAACTAAAAGATGTCATATCTACATAACTATATAAAAAGGTTGGCTTGGGTTCAAAACCTTAGGATTTATTGGATTTCAGACAATTAGTTCAATAATAATAATAAAAAATTTAAGATCATTACCAGATGCATAACTAGATTGTTTTTAGCTTTGAATCTCAAATCCTCATTGATAAGGTAAAAACCAAGAACCAAACTGGAGCTGAAGAAAAAGTGCTCCCATGTTTGCTGTAAGATGAAAGAGTTAAGAGATGCGAAGGTGTTTAACTACCTGTGAAATTATGGTTTGAATGTAAGAAATAAGAAAGGTAAAAGGGCTGATATACTTTTTTGTACAGAAAAACATACAAATTTTCTTACAATTTAAAATCATAAGAAAAGTCTATGAAAGTGATAAAAATGCATTTTAATAAGATAATGAAATAAATGATCTAAGGTTTTTAATAATAATGCAAGTAATTATAAAAGTAAAAAATAAAATGAGGGAAATTAGAAGAGAAAAAATATAAAATGAATCACTGAAGAAAAATATTAAGGATAAATATTCAACTATTAGAGATTGTAGATATTGGAAAAGTCTTTAAATAATAATAAATATTCGTCATTATTAACCGATTTCTGAATGAAAGATCTCTTCAAATTAAATCCAGTTTTTCTAAACCATACCCTCCTCTTTCTACAACACATCAATAAACATCCTTATTTCACCCATTCATTTTATATATATTTTAAAAGTATTTTAGAATCTCTTGGGGTCCATTTTAAGATGCCCACTATCCACCTGTTATCATCTGTTCTAGCAATATGTCCAGCCCAGCTGTATTTCGCTCTCTGAATTCTTACAATGATGTCAATAACACCTGTTTGTTCTTTCACGCATATATTTCGTTTTCGATTTCTTTTTACCACTCCCAGTATGTATATATCTCCATACTTCAATGAGTGCTCGATCAGAAATCACTTTATTGCTTTTACGTTAAATGTTCAAGGCTCAGATTCATAAATGAAAACTGGTAAAACAAATCTACTGAAACGTTCCTTTTCAAACACAGGAATATTTCCTTTTAATATTCAGTTATTTCTGTAAAAGCACTCAAATCAAGTTCAATTCTATGACTGATTTCATCCATTATGTTTCAATCTATATTAATAATCTGACCAAGGCATCTGTAGTTCTTTCAAATTCATGATTTTTTTTATTTATTTTCGTCTTCTGTGAAAAACAATTAGTTAACTCTTGCAACATTCTTTTTTTTTTTTTTTAAGTGTCATAGCATCGGCCGGGACGCGAACCCGCAACCTGGGCAAGGCAGTCGCGCTGACCTCTCGACCACCAATGCAAGACAACTCTTGCAAACATTCTTGAAACTCAAACATTTGCAAAATTTAGATAATTTAAATGACCAGTATTTTTATTCTCTTAGCTTTCTGTTTATTTATTTATATGTGATTACAATGACAATTTAAAAATATTATGGTTATTTTTTTTTAATAAAAAAAAAAAAAGTGTAAAAGATATGTAGACCAATTATGATAGACTAAACAAATAATAATGGATTAATTACAAAATGCCTTTGAATAATACCGATTTAAAAAACTACTTAGTAAAATGTAGTAGTTAAAAGCAAAGATAGCAATTTAATTTATCAGATAAAATGAAAAGATATAATAAAAATAGAAAACTTATATCAGTTTTAGATGCAAAAATAAAAAAGTTAAATAGATCAGCGTTAATTCAGTGTACTAAAATGTGAAAAGAAATAAAATGAAAAAAAATCTCCGAGTTGGCAATATTTCAGTTGAAATGTTATGAAAAAATGATTTGAAAAAATATTTGTAACGCAGTTTGTGATCCGCATGACTGGTCATAATAGATTTTCTTTCATCAAGTATAATCCCAGTAGAGCAAATAATTAATGCAGTCGAGTGTGAACATTGTACAACACTTATTTTAATTTCCCATGCAGCTTAAGTATTACTGGGAGTTTCAAACGCAAGATTTCAAACAGCTTAGAAATGTTTTTTGAACACTTAACGCATTTAGATAAAGAATATAAAATTCTAAATGTTGTTGAAGTTTTTTTAAACAAAACAACAACAAACAAACAAAAGGGAGAGGACACAATATTTTTTCATTGATTTAGAAAATAAGATTTGATAAAATCAATGAAAATAAAATATTTCTTTGATAGTCCATTGCAGGGGAAAGATCTCTCCACACACTAAATTATTCGTCAACTACCTGTTGGTGATAGGTCTTGTAATATTCTACCATGTTTTCATCTTCTAACTCAATAGTTTGTAATTGTTTCACTTACATGTCCCTTGCAGTTCACTTCCGTAAGTACTTTTCAAATTAACACAAAATGTTTGTAATTATTATAGTTGCTGTTATTTCAAATGTATATGTTATAATTGTGAATAAATATCCCAATTATGGAATTAAAAAGCAATGAGCTAGTAAAATGAATAGAAAGTGCATATATGCTTCCATTCCAAACTCGATACAATGTATTCAAGCATAAACATCATAGATCATATTAATTAATAAATTGCCCTATGTTGTTTAGTGTAGCGATTAAAGAAGTAGACTCTGGAGTTCAAAGTTCAACCATCACAGCTTCAGGTCTGACCAGGTGCTTGATCTTCTATAAAGTTATCAACAATAAATCACTTGATTTTATTTTTTTTACTAACACAATATATTTAATATGTTTTAAAACAATATTTATAAAACACAGCAAATGTTGAATGCAGTCTTTCAGCCTACTTTGAGGCATATAGTTTTTTGAAATTAGATTCATCTGATGTAAGATACAATCTCAAAACTGAAACTCCATTCAGCTTACAACTCTTTTATAAAGGTAGAAAAAGAGAAATCGCTGTTCATCACAGCCTCTTGTCAGAAAGCTATTCACACAATTAACTGATATTAATAAAGAATTTTTCTCGGAATCCATCTTTTTAACAGAATCAGTCAAAAAATTAATCAATTTATTGAAAAGAAAAGTTTGAACTTAGGGTTTTCAATCTATATTAATTTTCCATTATTACATCTCAGACAACTGATACCCATGATCGCACACATGTCAGTACTCATCAATTGGGCCAGATAATTGTTTGAGATGGAATGGAGGATAAATATAGACTAAAAATAATCAAGTTCTAAGTTAAATTTTTCTATTTATTATAGTAAGCATTCAGTATACTGAATTAATAGGTTAATTTTTTTTTTTTTTTTACTTGACAGATAATCTGTCATCCCAGTATTCTTCAAAGGGATTTGAAAACAAATTGTTTTCTTCACCAGATTCTATTTCTTGAAGTGTTCTATGACTTACACTTGTTCTCAGTTTTAAAAAAACAACAAAATTTCCACATACTTCAAACTAGCCTCTTTTTTGTATTTCCTTACAAAGTAATAATTTCTTAATCATAGATTTCATTGTGTCTAAAACTTTAAAGGTTGAATTATTCTTAAGTGCTAAATTATAATGTTTATTTGAAAAAACATATCTGATAGGTATGCAAAAGTCTAAAGCAATCACAGACACATAAATTAGAAGCAAACTGGAAAAAAATAGTCTAAAAAAATATTATACCTACAGACACAAAGAATCTTACACAATTCTCATTATCTCTGTATAAGAAATCAAAATAAAGAATCATTATTTCTTCATCTAGTGTTTTAAAAAAATCCTTGAGTTTATGAACTTTGACCTTATAAAATTAACCAGCTTCAGGATGAATCTCTTGTTGTTAGTATTACATAAGTGTTAATCATATTTGAATATAGAACAAATTGTTAAATGATTTGATAAGAAACAATTCAATTAGATTGCAACTGCTTTGTTTTTATTTGCACATATGTACAAATAAAATATTCATTAATTAAAAACTACTGTAATAACAATAAAATAATAAATATAATGGTAATTAACTATTGTATACAGTCTTTCAATCCACAGAAGTACTTTCGGTTAATTCCTTAACCCTTCTCAACTACTGTATATATATATAACAGGTACTAATTTATTTCTCATATATATATTGTAACAATAATTTATAAATTAATATAAATATGTATTTGTAATTATTAAATTAATATAAAAGATATGTATTTGTAACTATAATTTGTAGCTATTTTAATATGTCACATTTGTAACCATAATAAATATTTAGATAGGGGAAATTATTAATTATTAGATATATGCCTATCCAATCTGTACCATTTGTCACTATATTAATTCATCATAGCATAGATAAAGAAATTATAGAATCACTGTGCCACTTGAAAATATCAGCATTAAAGATTCTTGGTATTTATTTATATATTGGGGCAGTCATCTGAACAATAAAACATACTGGCCATTGTCATCTAATAAAAATAATATTAAATATAGCAACTGAATAAAAGTACCCACTGTGAGATTCCTGGAGTGCCTTATGCTTATCTCCAATACAAGGTTCTTCTAACAAAGAATCCTTCCTATTCTTCTTTCCAAATATATAAGACCATTCATGGTCATATGCACACCCGGGTGCTATTCATGACAACTTATAAAAAAATATATTTTATAAAACTAATATTATGAAGTTGGAAAGGGATGGTATCACTCTTTATTCAGTTTAGCTAAGTACATGTGTTTTCCCATGAGCGCCACTAGATTGTTTTCAATCTAGATAAGTATCTATTTATAGTGTACTTGAGTTCAAACTCATTCAGTACATATTTATTACACATGACTTGGATGACTATTGAACAAAAATGACATTCTTACATTTTATCTATATTGATAAAATTACAAGATCCCAATATTACCAAAGTTTGTACTATAGATCAAAGATTCTTATAGACATTGCTAGCTCATTAGCGTATATTGATGAACAGACATGTATAATCCTATTAATGGCTTCCAAACAAGCATGTGAAGACCATTATGGATATTGATGGCCATTTAACTAGATTATTTATCACAATAAAGGTAATAATGATGATGATGATAATAATATCATAATAATGATAATAATAGTGATATCATAATAATGATTATAATAGTGATATCATAACAATGATTATAATAGTGATATCATAATAATGATTATAATAGTGATGATGATACCAGCCATGGCTTATCAATAAACTCACAACAATAAATTCATCTTTATAAACTTATAGGCATCTATTAAAATTATCATATTTCATACTGGGATTTAATAATACTAATGGTGATGATTGATCATCATGAATCTCTTTGCATAATATTCAATTTTCTATAAACCCCTATTTACTAAAATATTTTCATTACGCTAAACATTAAATTTAATGATTATAATTTATTAATGATGATTGATGGCGATCATAACTTTTATATAGTATTATTTGAAACATTTTTAACTAATAACATGATATCCATCTTTGATGAGGATGATCTAAATTCATGGACACAACACAATTTTAGCTTTCTATGTTGAACTATAATTATCAAAACTTGGCTATTCTCAAGCATAATCCTTAAATACTTAAATATCAACATTCTAGTTTACCTATTATTTTGCGGACGCTTAATATTTGCAAGTGATTGCTCAATATATACGAATGGTAATACTTAATAACTGCGAGCAATGATGATGAATTAAAATGATAGAATTAAGACAAAAAAAAAAAAAACAACACAATATTCTTAATAATAACTCGGAAACCAATTAAGATATATAATTATATTTTATTAACACTACTACTCTTTCTTTCCTTTAAAGTCAAATCGACAATTAAATAAATGGCTTATTAATATAAAAATTTATATAAGTATAAGCAAATAAACTTAATATATAGGTTTGTCACTTTTCTTGATATCTCAAAATAAGCTGACTTAAATCAATATTAAAAAAAAAATACATATTCTATAAATGCTTATTTAAGACTTTTCTTACTCATCATATCATAAAATAAATTTCAGGTGTTACTTGTATATGTTATTTCATTTCCATTCAAATGTAATGCCCTATTTTTCAATTTACCATTTTAAACTAATCATATATATAACCTATTCTTTGATGTGTTTGGATAAACAGTTACACATTCACGCATTCGGTAATGTTAACATATATGTTTAAAATGTATACCCATAAATTACATATATAAAAATATCTTTTTCTTTTGCAACCTTATAGCGAAAGAAAATAAAATACATATATTAACTTTTAATATGCAACAAGATAAAATAAAAATAAAAAACATTATAAATGCATATATCTATAGGTTGCTCATCATCATTAACAACTGAAGAACAATTAAAAAAAAAACATTTCAACATTACAATATATATAATAAAAAAAAATAATGAAAAATTTAAGTTTAAAGATTTAAACTATGTTTGTGCTATGTTGTGAGATATTGCAAATAACTATAGATAAACAAGTCTTTAATGTTTCTGTATCAAAAAAGAAAATTGCTTTGACCAGTAAATTAAGGTTTACTTTTAATAAGTAAAAGAATAAAATCGGTTAAAGAAAGTTCATATTTACCCGTCTACTTTTTACTTCTTATTAATGTCCTGAATTTGAATTTTCAGACTGCTTTTCTTTGCTCACCAACAACAACAAAAAAAAAGAAAGTTATTGCAGATACTTTTAAGATAATGCTGAATCAATTGACTTTGCTTGTTTTTTCAATTCCATTATTATTCACTGTTGATTGGCTTCCTTCTACCATTTAAAAAAAAAATTATTATAAGTACTTTGAAGAAGTAGGTACTGGTGGATTTGCTTGTCTCTCTCCTTTTAAAAAAAATAATTGCTGTTGACACTTTAGATGATTGAGGTAAATCAACAAAAATTTGATTTATGGCTTCAAACTTGGTTCTACATGGCCGTTATAAATTTTCTTTTCCTCCTATTTCCTCTTCTCCATTCATTCGAAGGTAACAAGCTTTTAATAAGCCAGGAACTAGAAACAAAGCATTCCATATAGCTTGTGTGGTTGGCTTCAAAATCTATCATTTTGTTGGTTATTACTGGATACATGACTTCATAGACAGATCAGCGATTTTGACTCATTCTGTATTAACCAGGAAGCAGAAAAAGATGGTTTAGCAATGCAGAGGCATATTATTATGCATAACCAAATATGTTAATATCATTTTTATGTAATTATTACTAACTTTTAATAAATTCAATCTTGTTCCATTTCTCTCCTCTTCTTTAATATTGCTGGAAATTGCTTTATATAAACGCACATTTCATTTGCTCTTTTTTTTTTTCAACTTTCAAAGAGTGAGAAAAAAAAAATTAAAGCGTTCGCTTACATTTCTGCTTAAGAATAATAACAAGGAAGGACCGACTGAGTTGAGTCTCAAAATAATAATAATAATTTGAGTGACTCTCACTCTAAAAAAATTAATGACTAACTGATCATCTCTCTAAAGAAATTTTATGACTAACTGATCATCTCTCTAAAAAAATTTATGACTGACTGCCTAAAAAAAATTGTTTCAATCATTTATATCGCGAATTTCAACCAAAGAAAAAAAAACATCTGGAAATCTTTATCTTAAAAAAAATCAAAGCTTCACAAGTTTGACGTCGGTCACAATCAATAAAGACTTATAATTGATCGCTATCGTTATCTACATCAAAGCACCTCTTTTGTAAAAATAATCTTAAGATACAGATAACAACAAACCTGGAATCTATAGCCATCAGGAATACGTGTAAAAGCATCTTTGTGTTTGTACAGATGTATTCATTGTTTCACACGTGTACTTTTTTTTATCTCCTAATCTAACAATCTTAATTGCCTTATTTCACACCTTTCTGATTTACTCTATTTTAACAAAATGAAAGTTAAATAAATTTAACACATATTATTTAATAAAAAAAAATATTATATAATAAATCACAAAACTGCTTATTCATAATAATAAATCTACACGTATAAATCTCTGTATGTATAAAAGAATAAAAAAAAATTTTTTTTAAATAATTGAGTACTATATATATATATCTACAATATATATATATATACTAATAAACAATTACTGCTTGCCTTTGATATCAGTAAAATGACTAAACTAGATGTGGCTATAAAAAATGCCAGAGGATATGACTTGATTTCTGATTTTGATTTTTGTTTATAATGAAAAATAGATTATAGTTTTCAAGATGTAGGAGCACAAAATGACATCTCAAAAACTAGAGTGTAAATAAAATAAACATTGTTATTCTTTTGATAGAGAAAAGCCCCCTTTTAATATTATCAATAAGTACTGCTGAAGAGAAAACAAGTGACTAAGTAATAGAAGTTGTAAGATGATGGTAAGCTTGTAAATTATAGAACACACACAAAAACTGTTCATGTTTGTATTCTCACTACCATGCAATGAGTAAAAATCTTATTTTTATGTTAAGGAAAAGCCCTTTTTAATGTTTTCAATATGTAATTTTAAAAAGAAAACATGATTAGATAATAAAAGTTATAAGATAACACTAAATTTTTTCACACATATTAAAATTTTTTGTTTTCTCCCTCTCTACCACATAATGAATAAATTGGTACCATATTTGCTTAGGATCACTTGCATGCCAAGAAGGTCTTGATGGGGAGAGCTGGGAAATAAATCTAGATATTTTGTCTTTAAATACTTTTTGATGCCTGATATTGATTATGAGGTTGGAATGGGGGGTTGTTAAACTTAGCCTGTAAATGCGGCAGTAATTCCAGGTTATATTGGAGGCTGCCTTCATAAAATAATTATAAATATTACTTTCATCCGAATTCAAACTTCAAAATTTCTTTTTTTTTTTTTGCTTTAAAATTTTTTATTTGTCTTTCTATTTTTGTTTTCCTTCTATATTAAGAATGGTGTATTCACCTACAAGTGTCTATTAAAAATGGTGACAAACAAAATATAATATATATATATTAAGCTATGCAAAAGGATATTACAGTGTTTAACAATCCACATAATTTTTTTTTAACAAATTTGAATTAAAATTGCTTTACTTAAAAGATTTTTCAAGAGAAAAAAAATAACAATAATCTACTGAATTTGTTAAAAGATTTGGAGCAGAAAATTAAGCAAAAAGGACAGCAAACAATTAGAATTTTTAAAACGTGAATTGAAAAAAAGTTAACCAAGCCTTTAATTTTACCTACTGGAGTTCCTTTAGCCATAAAAAACGGGGGAAGGGGGCTTACAAATGAAAATAATAACAGCTATTAAAAATAAACCAAAGTATGATTGTGAAAATTACAATAAGTGATGGGCATATTTGGAGATAGAAATATATTAGCTTGCAATGCACAATATTCACCTACCAATAAACTTCCTCTTAATGTATAAATTTTAAAATATTTTTTTTGTTTAATCTTTAGAAAACATAAAAATAGATCATAATATGAGAGTTATTTTCAATAAGATCATTTTCATTCCCTTTTATGCAAAAAAGAACTTATTTCTCAAACTTTCATTGTCAAAGTCAACAATTTCATCATCTTAGTACTCCAGTCGATGCTACTCAATAAGTCACATCAATTCTTTATTCTCTTTCTTGTTTGATTTAACAATCATATTATTCTATTTTGTTTAATATTAATTTTTGGTTAATATCTGAGTTGAACATTTTTTCACTAAATTTTATCACAGGTGTCCGTATATTATATATGTAAACATAATATCATATTGGTTTACCATTACCCCGGTTAGGGTATTCACAGAAGTGTCTGGAAACCAAATATGTTAAATAAAGGAGAACTAATACACTGTACAGGCTTACACACACCTGCACATATATAATGTAATATAAGGGATTCGAACTCAGACTATCACACAACCCTCAACTCTCCACGCCATCTCATATTGCAGACCCACCTGATCATACACATGTTGAAAAGATAAATAATCACCAATATATGTATTTCATGCTAAACCAGCAATCATAAGTTGGTCCAGATCACTATCCTCACACATATTTACAATCAGTACTCAGCTTTATATTAATATAGCCAATCTTCATATTTTAATGAACAGGCTTCAAACTACTCCAACCCACAACTCTTCAACCATCCATTTCATTGAAAATCTGATGATGGAACATTCAAAGCCCGTGTTAGGCCTAACCATGTTGACCGTTTAGTCATTTTGACTCCTCATGTTGTACTGGAGAATAATCCATTTATATGACAACCTTAGCACTAATGTGGGCTTTGAACGTTCCATCATCAGATTTTCAATGAAATTGATGGTTGAAGAGTTGTGGGTTGGAGTAGCTTGAAGCCTATCCATTAAAGTATGAAGATTGGCTATCTTAATATAAAGCTGTGCACTGATTGTATATATATGTGAGGATAGTAATCTGGACCAATTGATGATTGCTGGTTTAGCATGAAATATGTATATTGGTAATTATTTATCTTTTCAACATGTGTATAATCAGGTGGATCAGCAATATGAGATGGTATGGAGAGTTGACGGTTGTGTGAAAAATCTGAGTTTGAATCCCTTATATTATAATGAAGAATTGTGAACTCAAAAAGTATTTCAAGTCTAATAATAATGATCTAATAACTGATTTAATACACAGCAATAATGCAAAATAAAGATTAATTAGTATTAACAATTAATTATCTTTTTAACAGTGTATGATTTATTTGTAAATCTAAAATTAATGTAACAGTTTTAAAAATTTCATTGAATAATCTCAACATCTCTCACATTAATGAATGGAATATGATAGTTGGTGGAAGTTTATGAGCTCCCTTTCATAACTTTATCATACAATTAAACACAATGAAATATTCTCTCACACATGTATAACAAATCCTCAAAGCACCATATATAATAGTTGTATTTATATGTTGGTCTATTTCCATCATTTAAAATGAGTATTAAATGTCTTTAGAAAAATTTAACTTTATTTAAATATTCCAAATACATTCAACTGTTAGTAATAGCACACCGATTAGTATATGCACAATGTTTCAAGAGCCGATTAGTATATGCACAATGTTTCAAGAGGTATTATTCTCCCCTCTTCTTCAGGTGTTTCTGACTTGACCAGTGACAGTACTAGCATGGGAATTAAAGGTGGACCCTTAGATGCTAGTACTGTCACTGGTGAGTCCAGAAACACCTGGAGAAGAGGAGAGAATAACACCTCTCAAAACACTGTGTATATATAACAGTTGAATGTACTTGGAATATTTAAATAAAATTAAATTTTTTTAAAGACATTTAATATTCATATTAGATGATGGAAATAGTCCATCATATAAATACAACTAAAACATCATCATCACAAACCTTCAGAAAAATACCATAATATTTTTTAAATAATAAGTGAAATAATGCTTAAAGCTAAATGGGATAAATATGTAACCATTAGAAACTAACCACTCACCACCAAAACATTCACAATATTGATTACTATCTATATTGTGAATGTTTAGGTGGTGACTGTTTGGTTTCTAATACATAATATTTTTGTATTTTATCCTTATATTGATTTTACAAAATTAATCAATGTTTAAATGACAGACATTTTGGACTCAACTATTCTTATTTAATTTCTATAAGAGAAAACCAAATTTATTGATATCAAACATGGAAACTTCATTTCCATTTAAATATTATTCATACAATCCATTTGATATCAAAACTTCAATTTTGATTCAGAAGTTTTATTTTACTAATATCCATTTTTCTAAGATTCAAACACTTATAAGGCAGAAATATGCAATAAAATTTATTATCTAAATATGTATTGAATAAACAGCAACATTGTAAATAATATGAAATTAAAACAATACTTTAAAGTGACGTCTTCAATTTTTATGTCTTCTTCATTAATACAGTGATTTAAAAAAGGTCAATCACTCTCTGCAGGACGTTTTCAAACACAGCTGTTATTATTTAATTACCATGAGAGGATATATATATCTTTTATGAAATATAGCAAATACACTTTAATTACCACTGAAATAATCTGTGTGGTTAAAAGTTTAATCTATAGTCAGTGGATTTTTATAAATGAACATGCCATTATATTTCCAAAAGACAAAAATATATATCCTAGGAGTGTTTTTCTGAAGGTTTGTGATGATGGTGTTTTAGCTGTATTTTTATATTGGATTATTTCCATCATCTAATATGTGTGTTGAATGTCTTTAGAAAAATTTAATTTTTAGTTAAATATTCCAAATGCATTCAACTGTTAGTAATATCACAGCAAACAGGTTAGTAATATCACAGCAAACAAATGTTATTAATTTCACAGCAAACAGATTAGTATATGCACTAACTGTTAGTAATATCACAGCAAACAGGTTAGTATACGCACAACGTTTCCAGAGGTATTTTTCTCCCCTCTTCTTCAGGTGTTGCTGGCCTGACCAGTGACAGTACTAGCATGGGATTCGAACCTGGGTCCTTAGATTCTTGATTATTGAAATTTAAGGTAATGCTCTAACCAACTGAGCCATCCTGCCAAGGAGTTTTGCAATAACTATATAATTAAAAGGGATTTGAACTCAGGCTTTCAAGCTCTCTGCAGCTATCCACTGCATCTTATACAACTGACATACATGACCACATACATGTATTTGTGCTGACCAGCACTCATTATTTGGTCCAAATCACCATCTTTATACAATAAGTGATCAGTTTATATTAAGATAGAAAATCTTCAAACTTTAATAGACAAGCTTCAATCTCCCCCCGCCCCATACTTCAGTGATCCATATCATTGAAAATCTGTGGGTGGAAATGCTCAAAGCCCCTGTTGATGCCAATATTATTGTCATATCCATATTGACCTTAAGTCAATCTGATCATCCTCAAATTTTCAATGATACAGATGGCTGAAGAGTTGTACAGTAGAGAAGATTGAAACTTATCCACTAAAGTTTGAAGATCTGCTATCTTAATATAAACTGAACACTGATTGTGGTATATTGAAGATCATTTATCTTTTTCACATGTATGTGGTCATGTGTGTCAGTTGGAGCTTGAAAGTCATATTTAATTACATTAAATTTAGTATAGAAAATATATATGTATTTAAATATTAAATAACTATATAAGCAAATTCATGACCCACAAATACATCCATTTTTAAAGCATGCTGTCCATTTTTCTGTTCATTTAATTTTTTCAATCTATGTTTTAATTTTTTCAGCAGAAAACTTTTTTTAAGTACTTTAGTAGCATGTTTAATTGTAGCTCTCTAATGTATTCTATTTTCTGTCATATCTTACTAATGGAATCGATCAATATTGCATTTCTTTATAATGTCTTTGAGATTATCTTTATAATGTAAAAAGAGATCTGCTTCTCCCATGAAACTATGTTCAAATTGACTATAAATTATTATTTTTTTTAGGAAATCTTATATTATTTAAATATTAAGTATCTTATATATGCTTTTTAAGCTACATGTAATTAGAGGGAATTTGAACCCAGATTTTCAAGCTTCTTTTACTCATCCATGTCATCCTATACAACCAATACACATGCCCACATACATGTGAAAAAGATAAATGACCTCCCATTATATGTATTTCATGCTGAACCAGCACTCATCAGTTGGTCTAGATCACCATCTTCACACATACCTATAATCAGTGTTCAGTTTATATTAAGATAGAAAATCTTTAAACTTTCATGGACAGACATTAATCTTCTCCACTCTCCCAATTCTTCAGCCATCCATATCATTGAAAATCTGATGACATATTCAAAATCCTTGTTTACCAATTTTGTTATCATACATATGTTAATTGTAAGTGATTCTGACCCCTTATAGATAGGACCTTAAACCCATTTAAATACATGGAAGAGGGATAAGCAGAATACAAGCTGAATATGTAATATTTAGAATACAAGTATATTATATATACTTTTTAAGCTAGATGTAATTAGAGGGAATTTGAATCCACAATTTCAAACTTACTTTAGTCATCCACTCCACTCTATGCAACAGATACACATGACCACATACATGTGAAAAAAATAAAGTTCAATATATGTATTTCATGCTGAACCAGCACTCATCAGTTGGTCCAGATCATATATATAATTAGAGCTCAGATACCAATGAAATCTTATATTGTTCATACATTTCACATATCCAATCCAATAATTTCACATATCCAATCCAATAAAGATGTGACTTTACAATAAGGCATCTTCAACATCATATTCATCAAGTTGAAGAAAATATTGATTGGTTTTATGATTTTGCCATTGTACTATTACAACTGTATGGAATTTTCTTAAATAAATTTTTTCTAATGTCTTTAAGTTATACTGATAAAAAATTCAGATCTGGCTTCCTTACAGTAAATAAGTTAAAATTACATCTTTATATACAGCTAATTTAGTTGAATCCTTTATTTTAATCTCCTAAAATATTTTCTTTTAACTTGTTAAAAATAGCAGTAGCATATTAGAAACTTTGTTGCATTTCAACATCTAAGCCCACCTTTCAATTTAAAAAGTTTTTTTAAAATACTTAAATTGGTTTAAATTGATAAACATACAAACTAAAAGTTACTCAAGATTTTTCTTCTATTATTGACTGAGAAAAAACTAGTTTTTGTAAACATTGATTATACATTGCATTCAAAACCTTAAGTACATTGTGAAGATTGCTTTTAGAAAAGATAGGACAATCATCAGCTTGCTGAAAATCTAGAATCCAAGAGATTTAGAAAGGATAGGACAATCATACTGGAAGCCAAAAAAAATGAAGATCTTTCTTTTAATCAGTTCAAATTAAAAATTCTATTATCTATCAAGTTTGGAATGCATCTTGATCCCTGATGGATTAAGTCATCTTTAAATGGTATGTAAGACTTCAGTAATAAAACTAGAAAAACCAAATGAACATCAATTTGTATTTCAAATGCCACAGATTTTTCACTTATAATAATAACACTTTCTCTCATTCCAAAATGTAGAAACTGTAAAATAAGCATGAATGGTCAACCAACTAATTTTAACTAGTTCTACAATTAATTGAATTAAATGTCTGGTCCAAATCATTAAAAATAAAATAAACATTACTGGACTTAGTGACTAAGTTAGTAAAAAAGATGAGACGATTTAAAAAGTACATATGTACTTTACTATGATGATACAAATATTGAAAGCGTAAGTGAAATGGTATTCATTATAAATAAAATGTGGAAAAAAAACATTGTGAAGATCAATAGTATATCAGATAGAGTGGTAAGATTAATTATTCAAATTAGTGAAAGATAACAAATGCAGATAATTTAAGTTTATGTCTCAAAAAGTTTTCATTAGATTGAAGAAGTATATATTTTTATGCAGAAATGTACAAAACACTTTTGATGAGAACAAATAAAATTGCCATGGAATGCAAAAATTGGGAAAGGATTGAAGAAAATAAAAGTGTTGTGAGTAAATTCAATTATGGTGAAAGAAATGAGAAAAGAAATAGACTAACAGAAAAAGAAAAACTATATATTATGAATTCTTTCATTGAGATGAACATCAAGCATTCAAATGGAAATACAACAGAATTGGGTTATATTTTGACTACTATAATTGTAATGCTTTTAATAGATTCAACACAGCAAGTGATCATCAATTAGTAAAGTGTAAGATATATGCAATGCAAAACTGATGAGATGAAAATTATTTATAAAACACTATTAACAGTTGATATTACTAACCATCATAAATATTCTGGTGAAATTAAATTAGAACTTTCAAATCATTTTGAAATATTAAAAAGGTTTAGAAAATGGTTCAGACTTGACAGAAATCAATAAGATTACTGATAAACTATTAAGAACTAAAAAAAAGATAGCTGATACAAAAAAGGGTACTCATCTATTAGCAGCCATACATCACTTGATGGTGCTGTTTCTGTGCAAAAAGCAGCAATTTACCAGAATTTTTTTTACTTAAAACAAGATAATGTATAAAAGAAAGAAATTTGTAACTTTTAACAAGTAATCCATTAAGAAAAAATGAATATCTAAAGTTTTTAAATGTTACAAAAAAGAACTAATAATGATATAAGAAAATATAATTGTGATTTGGCAAGAAGGTCTATAGATAAAAATAAAGTCTCAAAAGTGTAAGACAAGATATTTATATTGGAAGAAAAATTGCTTAACAATAAGAAGAAAAAAGAATTATTAAAAATAGAAATGGCATGTGTTGAAGAATTCTATAAAGAATTATATAGTAATAAAAAACAAACATTCTAAATGAAGAGGTGAGACATTTTATTTAATCTATGAGAAAGAAAAAAACTTCAGGGATTATTGAAATTATTTTAATATTTTAAAAGAAGTAAATGAATAAGTAGAAAAATATTGGCAAAACTATACACCAAATAAATGATAAAGATGGGCCAGATAATTGGAAGAATGCAATAGAAATATTGGTATTTAAGAAAAGTGATTTAAAAAATATTAAAAATTATAAACCAATCAGTCTTTTATTAGATCTGTACAAAATCTTTATCTACAGTAAACTTGGAATTCAAACCTATCAAAAAACATGCTGGATTTAAAGTAGTTTCAGCAAAGTATTCCTAACAATAAATACAAATTGTCACTGTGCTTTTGATTTGTGATTATGAAAAGGCATCAATAAGTATTTCTATGATAATTAAAGCCTTGGATAATAAAATATTTATTTAAGGTATCACCATATTCTGGAGAATATTTATCTACAGGTGATATTAAGAAGACTAAAATTGTGAAAGATGTACATTATGGTGCCTCCATATTTACAATACTTTTAAAATAGTTTTACAAGAAATTTTTTAAAACGGAAAATTCAGGAGTAAAAATAAATGATTATTTACATCATCTAGATTTTGCGGATGATATTGTTGTTTTTGAAAATAATGCTTCAGAGATTCAAGAAATGTTATGAGTTTTCAGATGAAAATAAGAAAGTAGAAAGTAGTAATAAATGCTAAAAAGACTAAAGACTGACAATCATGAATTAGAAGAAAATAACAATTGCAAATACCTAGGATATATTACTAATACAGATGAAAACAATAGATGGAATTAATCCTGGATGAACTTCTTTTGGTAGAAATCACTTAGTATAAAAAACAAGTATGCCTAGGAGTTTAAAAGAAAAGATCTTTGATAGATGTGTTTTACCAGTTATTTATGAATCTGAAATTTTAATACTTAACTGAAGAGCAGTATAAAGAGTTCAGACCACTCAATGAAGTATTGATATAAGTATTCTAGGAGTAACAAAAAGAGTTCAAAAATGAAATACATGGGTGAGAAAACAAAACAGATATTACTGACTTTACTGAAAGAACTAAAAGACTGAACTGAAGCTCACCTGAACATATGGGTAGAAGAGATGATAAATAATGGATGGATTGATGATGTGATGCAGAGAAATTATGGACTGAAGAAACTAGATTAAACTTGGGAAAACTTTCATCCTGCAGTAAATTGATAGTAGTTAAAAATGAGTGATTAAATCATGGGAGTGAATATTTACTCACAAAATATAGATTATTTTACCATTTAAAAATGGCAGTGTAAACATTTAAATTTACAAATATTGTGATTGATAAGATTATTGTCATTTAAAGCATAATCTTACATTTGCAATTTGTAAACATTAAGCTTAAGTAGCTAATGGCTATATATGTTTGCTTATACGTTTGTTTACATATACATATTAATTTATGATAATAGATATATAATTGAAATCTTAAATTGGATTTCAAGAGATTGTAAAAGACCTAGAAAATGATCGCTTGTGAATTGGATGGGTGAAATAATAAAGTAAACTGGGGTGATGCAGAGAAGAAAGATTAGAGATCGGAGATGGATTGAACATGGAGAGGCCTTCATCGTTCAGTAGGTCGACAATGTTTGAAAATAATGATGATGATGATTTCAGTTGCTATTGAATAATTAACCCATATAAATAATTTAAATTTCTTTACTTTAGACATACAGTATTTCATATTATCATAAAAATGTATTTTGGGTTTTTTTCTTTTTAAAAAAATAAAAAAAAAGGTTTATTTACGATGAGATAGCATAAATTTAAAAAAATAATTTAAATATACTTAGAAAATAAACAAAAAAAATTAAAATCAGTTTTTGATTTTTAAAGTATGTTACAGTACTTATTATTTTAAAAGTTAATAATAAATCATACGGTTAATTGCCGAGAGGGAATGGGGTCATGGGGCATTCGAGCGCCCTAAGTGACAGATTGAATTTACATTGGTTAATCTTTCCTTGCAAAAAAAAAAAAAATTAATTCATCATAATAATAATGACATTAATTTAAAATTAAAAACTATATAAATATCCTTTCTGCTCAAAGCCAATAAACAAAATGCAAAAGTTGTTAAATAGTAAATAAGGTGAAGTTGGTTTTTGAAGGACATCAACTCCTATTAAAAGATATTTCAAGATGAAATTATATAAAGCTCTGGAAACTAATAATTAACAATCTTATTCTAATCATATTTACAATTTAATTTTAAAAAAACATTCACTTTGATGTGTAAAAATTCATTAAGGTTTATGTTACAGTTATAAATATGGTGAATAGATTGTCTTAAGGGGATCTCAAATAAGACCACCCATTTGTACTATCAAAAATTACTTCAACTTGCTTTCAGACAACAAATTTTATCTATATATGTAATATTAAAAATTTTAATCTTATTAACATGATCTATTTTAGACTGTTTTGTAATCATTCCTGTAACTAGAGGATATAAGATAGTAAACATTAGCAAAATAATTGCCGTTTCCAAATCATTAAAGTTAATAAACAATTTCTAGACAACTAAATAAGGAAAAAAAATGAATTTTTCTTCTAAGACTAATTGAATAATTAATTTAATAAGAGTACACTCATTTTAAAGCAATGACTAGAGTCTTCACTGCTAATGTTAGAACTCAATTTTCTAAAGCATATGGAAAAAACTTAACAATACTCAAAATGAAACTAATTATATCAATTAGCAGTTCTCATCACTCCATTGAAAAGCCATCTACTGTAAACTTGAATAATCAGAGGAAACTCAGGTTGACCATTTTCTGGTTTTTGATTTCATCAGTCTCAAGGCTAGAATTGAAAATTGAAATTAAAGCATTTACATATCTAACAACCTAAAAATAAGTCATTTGCATAGCTATAAAGATCTGGCACCAGATCATGCTAACAGTAGATCCCTCCAGAGTAGAATAAAGATAATTGCTACTGAAAGCATATGATTAACCAGATGAAAGGTCATGTGACATTTATGTTAGTATTACATCAGTCAATTACTCAAAAATGAAATAGCAAACTATAACTTTAATACTGATAACAGTTGAAGAGCCATTAAATATTGGATATATTTGCATATAGACTAAAAAGTTACGGACTAATATATAGAAGTTCTATATACACACCCATAAATATATTGTCACCATGTGGCTGCATTGCTGTATTAACAGTAATAGTTAGCACTGTGTTTCTTAAGTTTAAAGTTAATCAGTTTATGCAGAAACGGTATTTAATCTCCCCATGTTGTTTTTTAAGAATAAGGAGTATTTATTTTTAAAAAATTTTTTCATTACACGATAATATGGGAATTTTCAAACATTTTTTAAACATAATTTTAATATTTTAAATGTATTATAATTTATAAATGTTTGTAAAAGGGAGAATTATAAAAAAATCAGATAGTTTCTTTTGTTCTCGCTTCAATAATTTTATCCATTTACCAAGTACTAATTTTAGTTTTTAAAAAATGCAATGAAAAAAAATTATTTTCTCTTCAGTAACAATTAAGAGAAATAAAGCAGATATTTTTTATGTTTAGTAATATTTTTAAAAGAACAAAAATATGATTTTAACATTTTGTTAAAATTTTACTTTAATTAATCAGAGTTGTTTTTCTTTCTTTATTTATCTCTCTCTAGAAGGAAAGTCATTGTAATCATTCTCATTATCTTGCTTTCTTTTGGCAAAAAAAAATTTTTTTAATTAAAAAGAAATATCAAAAAACTATGATTCTAATCTAAGTTTTGACTTCTTTTCCAGTGTTAATGTTGAAGGAGGGAAATAGTTGAACAATTATGTTAATAAAAAAATGGACCTAATTGATTAGTATTAAATTTTGTCATGTAGGAGACAGGATTATGACTGATTTAGAAACGGTTTTTTCCAAAAATAAGGGTGTGAGTTAATCAGTTGATCTCCGTGTCTTGTAAGAAGCTAACAATCCTGACTCAGCTGTTGAAGAGGACAATCAGTTCCTGATAAAGCTGCTGAAGAAGATAGTAAAAGAATTTGGCAGTGTAGAGTACACTATAAGTTTAGAAAAAAATGTTTTCTAAAATGAAGACAACCATGTGCTAATGTTTTCCTAAAGATTTGTGATGATGGTGTTCCAGTTGTATTTTTATATTGGACTATTTCCATCATCTAATATATGTACTGAATGTCTTATACCTCCTGAAACATTGTGCATATACTAACCTGTTGATGTGCTATTACTAACAGTTGAATGTATTTGAAATATTTAAATAAAGTTAAATTTTTCTAAAGACATTCAATACATATATTAGATGATGAAAATAATCCAATATAAAAATACAACCATGTGCTTAAGTTTAGCTAAAAGCTAAACATTATCTGCCTCCACATAACCTGCTTCACTGAAAATAAAAAATGTATAGAAGATACCTTTGAAAAAATCTTCAACTCGTCTCCAATCAAAAGCCTGAGTGTCCCTATGTATTAAGAAAATGGATAAATATTTGCTGCAAGCCTTCAACAAAAAAAACCTACATGGAAACACTGAAAATTATAAATTAAAAGAACTTTCAAGAAAATAAAGCCAAAGCAGAAAGTTATTTTATATGCACATTAAGCACTCATGTAAATATAAAAAAAATTTATAGGAGTAAATAATTCTAGTTGGCAACATTTATTTTCTTGTGAAACATTTTTATTGATGTATTTTTTTGCTTTCAAAATTATAGAAAGTAGGTATTTTTAAAGTAGTTTAATTTTTATTAAATTGGACAATTTTTTTGTATTCATTTGATTTATTTCTCTCCAAAATTATACAAAGAGTTAAGCTAATTTAAAATGCCCTGTCTCTGACTACATTGAAAAGTTGTTTTTCAATTCTTGTTTAATGAAAAGGAAGTAATTTAATGAGCGGCAAAAATTAATTAAATTACTAAATAAAAATAAAATTGTTAATTATTTTTGTTATATGCAATATTTTTGATAAGAATGCATAAATTTGAATTATAATATCATGTCATTTTTTAATTTTTTTATTAATCAGTTAATTAAATAATTGTTTTTAAAAAATATTTAGAGTTAATGTCTTTATTCTTCCAACTATCTGTTCCATGAATTGGCAGTGAATGTGATTTAATTTCAATACAGTTTAGAGATTAAGGGACTTTTCAAACTATCCCAGTAGTTATTTTAAAATGAAATAGAATAAAATGTTAAATTTATCTCTTTC
Organism: Epiperipatus broadwayi; assembly: GCA_028023455.1. NCBI lineage: Eukaryota > Metazoa > Onychophora > Udeonychophora > Euonychophora > Peripatidae > Epiperipatus > Epiperipatus broadwayi. Next base: position 194,496 of record JAQFVV010000468.1, read on the forward strand.
TCACAGTATCAGTTCATAACGTTTGTGCTTCCTGGGCTAGATTAGACCATAACTGTTAGTTTATGGATGTAGGAGTTTATGTCTATGTTTGGACATCCAGATGATAACTCTGGATATGCACAAAGATGTCACCTTTAAAGTCCATTCACTGCATCTTTTGTTCATGAGAAAATTACTTTATTTAACCCTAATTTTCCAGACCATTATAATATATTGTCTAGATTCATCCATGTGCAATTAATAGTAATATCCCATTTCTTTTGAAAATCTTTGTTTTTAATATATGTGTTTGGAATTTGTGTAAAAAAAGGTTTTAAAGTATGTCTAAAATATTACACATGGGACAAAAATAAAAGTGGAATTATACATTAGCTGAAAATTCAAATAGAAAATATTCTAATTAATCTCCCAAATATTTTTCAGAGTTTTTGATATTTGATTAGAATAGAATCCTAATTTAAATATACACCACCATCTCTATGAATTGACTAAGTCTGATGTTAGTTCCCTAAACACTTGAATGAACTTCTAGTTATAAAATAATATATAGATATAGATATTGAAACAGACACATTGTTTCATATAAATGCTTCCCCCCCCATTTTAATATGGTTTAAATTAAAATAAAATCTGATGCTGTTTCAGTGAATGCAATTTAGAAAAATGGATAATTGATTTTCCATTCACATTATAAAACAAGATGTGTCAAGTCAAATTCTTTGACAAAGAAAAGGAAAAATCAATATTTAACATTTACAATTAAAAATTAAACAAATCTCTGGCATTGAAAAATTTGTGAAGAGGAGCTGGGCTTTTAATCTCTAGAATACTGAATTGTCTGCCTGGCACAGAATTGTGTCATAGGTGCGAAGACTATAAGACTCATAAAGTAAATGAGTAAGGTATTCCACATGGCCAAAGATTCCTTTGGTCATTCTTTTCTCTCAATGTGCCCTCTGGGTAGTAAGTTGTATTCATGCTTAAATTGAGATAGCTTTTACAGTGCTCATGTTGCACTGCAAACTTGTGTTGTGTAATGAGGATTTCAGTCCATCATGGTTCTGGAGACAGGCATGCATATATTAGATGAACTCACCCCATCTCCAGAAATAAAAATAGATTAAATAACTAAGACTGTTATCAGTAATCAAATAATCAAGCTGATATGTCATCATTAGTGGTGAGCTTTATAATTGTGGAATGAAATCATGAATCTTGGGGCAATTTCATCCCAAAATTTAGTGGGGAGTAATAAAACAGACATGTTTCACATATATATGGCTCCCCCCTCATTTTAATATGGTTTAAATTAAAATAAAAATTGACACAGTCTCAGTGAATAAAATTTAGAAAAATGAATAAATGATTTTCTACTCACGTTATAAAACAAAATGTGTGAAGTCAAATTCTTTGACAAAGAAAAGAAAAAAATCAATATTTAACATTTACAGTTAAAAATTAAACAAATCTCTGGCACTGAAAAATTTGTGGTTTTAAAAGTTACCAATATAATATGTTTATTTGCTAGAGCTGAATGTTTTCCAAAGTAAAGCATAGAAACATTGTAATTAATTCATCAAGAAACAAATAGCATTACTTTCTTGACTTAGGCAAAAGAAGTAAACACATTTTTGTAAACATGTTGGTTAGCATGGGATATTAAAAAACACTGTAGGAAGCAGGAGGATATAAAAGATCAAGAATCAGTCAATTTGAGGCAGTTAATTAGTTGTAATAGTTGTTTTGCAGTAAATCACAATTCAGTATTTAGTCATTTTACAGTGAAAAGTTTAAATTATCAGACCAACTAAGTTTGGAGCCATCGTGGTCAGTAATTAAAGAAGTGCTGCAGTTAAAGAAAAACCCGAGGTTACCATAACACTATAATATGAAGAAACAGCTTATTTATATGGAAAAAGATCAAATGTTTAGCTAGTAAGGAATAGCTCTCCTCTTCTTCCCACACCATGGAAGAGGATGTGAAGATGAAGAAATATGTCTAAATGACTATATGTAAATCATTCAGCTCACAAGACCAACCCCCCTTTTAATGTGAAGATTGTACCATTCAGCTCTAATATTAACTTGAAGACCATCATGCAAGATTTAAAAAGGTAATAAAACTCTAGATAGTTATTAAAACATGTTTAATTAAGATTGATGTATGTGTGCTATGATGTAAGGATATTACCAATATTTATTTACTTAATAATGATACATATCCATTATTACATGAAAGAGTTATTTTGACATTTGAAGTATTTAATAATATTTATGCAAATGTGGTGAGAAAGCATTTTGAAAAGAGTAAAGTGAAACACAGTTATAAAGTTATTTAAAATAATTAATTAGATGAAATAATGTAATATTCAATCAAATTTAAAAAACAGATAGACGTTGTAATGGATAAAACCCTGTGTTTATATAAAAACAGTTATAAACCAAGTTAATTTCTTATTGAGCAAATAATGTAATTGCTACAAGTGTTAGTAAAATGAAAAAGATAAAATAATACGCATAAAAGTGTTAAATTGCAATTGCTAAAGAAATATTTTATATATGTGAGGATTAATTTAAAAGAGACATAACCTGATATATGTACACATTGTAAATGCTTAATTTTTAACCGAGAAAGGATTAATATTTTATATATGTGAGTTTGGAAATTATAATGTAAGGATTAATTTAAAATAGGCATACCCTGATATACGTATATGTTGTAAATGCTTAATGTATAACCGAGAAAGGATTAATACTTTATATATGTGAATATTGGCTATTAAATGATTGAATGTAAAGGATTGATTAAAATATAAATCAAGCTGGCCTAGGAGTATACTGCTTTAAGGAATTAACCCAAAATTTACGACTCATATATATGCACATATGAGTAAAATGTAAACTCATAGAATGATAATGTAAACTTATGGAATGTTAAGGGAAGTATCTGAGATGTACACATGAATATGTAAGTCCCTGGTATATAACTGCTGGCCAAACAGGATCACTGACCAAGGGTTGCATGAAATATGAACTTAGTCTTACTATGGAGATGTACAGGCATATGCATACACCTAGTATATAAATGATGGACATTGTATGAGTACTGGCAATGGAATTAAGCATCAGAGAAATTACTAATGGAATAGACTGATTGATCCATGGAAGCTGAACTGTCAATGAATTTTTTGATTTATTATCCAAAGTGCTGTTATTTAAATAAATTGTTGCTACATAAAACTAATATATCTTGTCAGTATCATTTTGCATCATTCATCAATCAGTGTACTTTTTCACAGGAATCTCATATTTCCTGAGCTATTTCTGGCATAACTTGATCTGAGTGAGTAAGATTGTAGTGAGCTGGAACTCTAGTTGCACCATTTGGGAAACCAAACAGATAAATTTCTAGCTGTTGCCAGTCTCTTTAATGCTACATCCTCTGATGAACAGGAAATATTATTGTAGAAAGGGGGGGTGACATCAGCTTTGAGTAATGCCAATAATTTTTTCCTTCCTGCAATATGCTAATAAGGAAATAAATGAACACCAGAGTAGTTGGGGTCCCAAACCAGTTACAATATATTGTACTGGGTTCAAATATGAGAGGTTCGAAACACCGGTCTCTTAGACAGAGAAGAACATACTCGGAGAGTATTATGTCCAAACAATAGCTATAAAATATATAACTAGCATTATATTTCCAGAACATAACTTCTTCTCGACTGTTGAATTCAACACCAAGTTCAAAGCACTTTTTTGTTTTGTATAAACACAGGCACCAGTTATTTATCCAGAAGAATAAACAATGCACTTTGAACAATGGCCACTAATTCAATGCCTAACTACCCATGACTAGCTCAGATACTTGTAATCAATAACAAATTATACAAAATTAATGATGAAAAGAATTGACTGACAAATAAAGTTTAAGTTTAAAGACAATTTATTTTAATTAAGATTATTAAACTAATTTTAAATATTTTATCAATCTTATTTACTAATATAATACATGCACATATATAATTTACACTTGATTAACCTAATTTTAAATATCTTGTTTAACTAGTATATCACACGCACATTTATAATTTACATACTGTAATATCACATAATAAAGCATTAATAGTATTTGAAATTCAAACACACATATCAATAGTTCATTTTATGTATGATATAGAGTTTATATGCTTGACTCTTGGAGGATTCACACAAATGTGATGGCTACTTTATAAATGAAAATAAGAAAATGTCATTACCTAGGATTTTGAATGTGGATACATCTTGCTGTTTGCTGCTTCTAATGAAGTATATCTAACCGGTTAGATTTAAAGTTTTCTTGCGGAGATTTGATGATTATTAGTTGGTATTATTCCTGTTGTTATTATTCCTGGAGACAATTAGATATTGATGGAGATTCTTCAAGCTGTTATGCAGACATTATTTTCATGGGCAGGTCTTGCAGTTTTACTGGACTTCAGGATAGAGACAGCCGCATGTTTCCCATGGTTTTAACACTGCATTCTTGATTCTGATATAACTCAATGATAGATTGTACTGAACTGTTATTTCAAATGCAACTCTAATGCAACTCTGATGCAATTAACTTGACTGTCTGATAAAAATTTGTCTATTTATACATGAAGCGTGTTTTCATTTTGATATCCTCCAGCAATATCTGTTGTCGAAATTTCTTTGATAATCTTTTGACTACGTGTTTTTGAAGATCGTTTAATTAGTAGCCATGCAAACATGTTGTTTTTCCTTTTGTTTAACTTAATAGCCATCGCTGTGTTTTTTAAATATAATTTTCCTTTATTTCATTTTAATATTTATTACGCATACATTATTTACCATCGCACATATATATTTTACTAACAAACATTCATCATTTACGCACATGTATATTTTAATACAATTTACTATTTAGTTTTTCAGATGACCCTTTTTTTTTCTTTTACTTAAACTCGAATGAAAAGAGATTTATATTTTTAAACTTTTTAAATTATATTTCAACTAATAATAATAAACTCTTTACTTCTTTTTATAAAACTTTTAGTTTGAGTTTTTCTAATGAAAACCCCCCTCCTTTAATTAATTAATTGTAACTTTTATTTCAAAACTAATAATAGAAAACTATTTGACTTTTAATCTTACATTTTGACAGCAAACTGCATTTTGTTTAATAAAGAAACTCTTTAGATTTTTATAACTTATTTATTGATTTGTTGATTTATTATTTTAATAAATTTTTAGATAAAATTATTTTATATATATGCCAATATGATTTTGGTACAATATATATATTACAAAGAAAGTCGTATATCACATGACCTAATCTATATATATATATATAATTTTATATTCAAATAATAAAACAAATACAGTTAATATAAATTCAAACTTTTAATCCATATAGGAGTGCTTTCAACTATCTAAGTAGTCTTTATCAACTAAGTTTAAAATTTTTGAAACCAAACATACTGAAAAGAGTTCAAAAATCTAAACAAAATAAGATTGAAAATAACAATATATCCCCATCAGTGTTTTATGATCATAATAAAAAATGCAATTTTGGATTTGATTTTAGTTATAAAAATGTTAAGATATTATGTATTGAAAGAAATAATAACAAAGAAAAATAAAGGAGGTGATGTTAATATACAGATATAAAAAAAATGCTTAATAAATCGACAGGCAGCAAATTAAAAAATTAATGAATTATGGAAAAGCTAAAATAGAAAGTGAATAGTGAGATCTCTCTTTATCTTGATATGGATGATTATTTACATATTTGTTTATAGTTTAATTATCCAGCTTTCTTACATATATATATGTGTGTGTGTGTTTTTTCACATATCTTGGACTTATTACATTTATCTAATGTGTGATTTATAAATGACATGGGTATTAGATGATTTCACCTGAGTCCAATTAACAGTACTATTGTACAAACATTTTGGCTGAATTATATCAGCCTTCAACTGAGTAAGGAATACTTTTAAAAAATAGTGAAGAGGTGCAGCAAGTCAAAACATAATACAAGATTAGAACTCCAACCCTTAAAAGCAAAAATATCAAATTTTTATGAGGAATAAGAGTAGATTAATAGTCCAATATAAAATAGACAAGCATGTTGATGAATAGGTTGTAAAAAAATCCAAATAGATTGTTATTTAGATGTATCATCACAATTATTGATATAGTTTGGGTTTTTAATAAATTCAATGGTCTCTGCTTTCTCTCTGATAGTGACACAGGTGTTAGAAAAGTCTATCATGTGATCAATGTCCATAACATGGAGAAAGAATGCTAATGAATATGATTAATGCTTTACTGCATTAGTAAACATCTCTCTTAGCATCATCACTGTGAAAGTTCCAAAAATGGCTTCCAACGTGTGTCTTAAAGTCTGATGTAAATTTGAAATAGTTCAGTAATTAGAGTATTATGTTAAAATTATTATCAGTGGGTAATTTGTACATCACTCTTAACATAGTTTATTAATGCATCATTTAGAATTACATCATAAAATAATAGAGTTTCTGCCACCATAAAAAGAGTGTTTTTAAAAGTAAAAAAAAAAAAAAACATTTAATAGGGCAATAATAAAAGCATGAAGAAATGAAAGTTAAAGCAAAAATTTGTTCCCAGAAATAGAATATTCCGCATTAAATGAAACATTTATAAGTAATGTGTGCATTGTATTTGGTTTTTTTTCAACTGCAATATAAGAAAAATAAGGACCAAGCATTTATATAAGACAAGAAAAAGGTAAAAAATCGATCTAAGAAATTTGGTTCTAATTCTTTAGTATCTACCATTACAAATATTTCAAACATGGAAGTCCAAAACAACCACAATGCTATCTCAACAATTGTTATATTCCTTTTTAAATAATACTAATTTTTATAAAAATATGAATTCTCTTCTTGTAATTATACACTGTGACTATTTACAGCATCCACTTGAATTGTTAAATGTTTTCAAAAAATTCAAACTTTATTCAATAATCATGTCACACAGGTTAATATAGAATATGTTATCAGTTGTATTGTTCTCTCTTCCTCAGATGTTGTACTGTTCTCTCTTCTTCATGTGTTGCTGGACTGAGCAGTGATAGACTAATGCAAGAATTAAACAGGTATCTTTAGATTCATGAATATTGAATTTAAGGTGATATTTGAACCCCTTAATTTGGTTTAGAGCATTATCTTAAATTCAGAATTCATATATCCAAAAGTTGCTTACTAGTTAGGTCAGAAATATCTGAAGAAAATATTACTTAAATCATTGTTTTATAACAAACTACGTGCTATTATTAAAAGTTGAATGTATTTTAAAAAGTATAAAGTTTGATTCTTTTTCCTGAAAATATTAAATAGTTCAACTAGATAGTAGAGTCCAATATAAAATTACAAACTAAATACCATCATCACAACCTTTCAGCCAATCTGTATTTTCTAAATTGCTAAATTCCTAACATAAGACTATTTCTCTTAATGCTAGTATTCAAACCCAATTCTTTAGTGATATTTTTTTCTTATTAACATGTCTATTTTCATATTAATGCTTTGTTCAGTGCAGTAGTAGAAGAGTATAACAGACATTGATCCAATAGTTTCAATACAATACAAAGCTTCAAGTTAATCTCTGCAAAAAAATAACACAACAACAACAATAATAACAATAATAATTTATTTATTTATTTTATTATGAAACAAACAAAAATGTGCAATACAGTGATATAAATTCTATACAAGAAAAATCTTGTATGAGGAATTTAAATATAAAAACAAAAACAAAAAAATCACTAATAAAATACATAAAGTATGAATATATAAAATATTAAAACTCTTACAGATATTGCATTTGACAATTCAACCACAGTAGTACATAACTACAACATAACAAACAATATTAACAAATAAAACTAATGTTTAGTATAATATAACCAATGCCATAAATGCTTTCTAAAGATCATATAACTGGTGTTTATTAAATTCACAGAACAATATTTTGTAAACAAATTAAATAATTTTGGACCATTATACCCAAATTGCTTCCTACTGGAAGTCTTAAGAAAATTGGGTAAAGCCAGATAATAAACGAGTACTCACAATAGAAGATGTAGTATCCAAGTGAAATTTCCTATAATAAATATCAAGAATTACTCTATACTAATATAAATGAAAAATATCTAGTTATAACTTCAATAAATACCTCTAACAGATGTGGCATGTGATCTATCAAAAATGATATGCATTGTATAATTTTATAAAACAGACAAAGTAATCATCGCAAAAGTAAAGCAGTTCCTTGAAACTGATATATTATAACATAATAAGTTTTGATAACAAGAAATATATAAAGTAATCAAAGCTAACAGAGGAAAAAATTTAGATAAGTAAAAAACATATAATGTAATTTATGTAAACAAAAACAAAGAAAGTCAATATGGTTTGATCAGGATAATCTAAAATCAATAAAAATGCCTAAATAACAAATATTATCAACAAATAAAATATTAGCATAAGTGCTATTACAGTGCCCAAAATACTTATTACAAATAGTAATGTTAAGTGAATGAATATTTGACCTATAAGAAAAATTTATAGCTTTTGTTTTATTCAAATTAATTGATAAACCATTAAAAGCCAAACATTTAAAATTAGGATTAAATCATCATTAATTATTTTTTCCAGAAAAGTATATGAAACTGCAGCATAAGATAAAGCAATATCATCTGCAAAACCATAAATCTTAAGATTCTAAGTGTAAAGAAAAAAATATATTATTTACATAAATTATAAATAAAATAGGATCCAGAACTGAATCTTGTGGCACACCATGGTTAACTGTTATAAAAGAGCTTACAACACCACAAATGTTTGTTGCTTGTTCTCTATCCACTATGAAAACCATATGAATATAAATGCTTAAGTAAAATTTTATGAGATATTGAGTCAAATGCCTTAGATAAGTCTAAATAAATAGCAACAGTTTTAAGATCCTTATCTAATGAAGTTGTTAAATTGTTTACATGATTATAGAAAGTGCCCAATGTACTTCTATCAGAAATAAATCCATACTGATGTTCAAATAAAATATTGTTTTTAAATAAAAAATGACATCATTTTGTCTTTAACCACCATCTTTAATAATTTAGATACCACAGATATAATGGAAATTTGTCTATAATTATCAAGATGTACAGGATCACTCTTTTTAAAAATAGGTGTAATAATACCAACTTTCAAACAAGTATGAAACAAACCAGCATATAATGAAAGATTAAATAAATAAACAAGAACAGATATGAATGCTGATTTATTTTTTATTATTGTTATTGTTGTTGCCATCGTCATTGTTGTTGTTGTTATTTTTGTTGTTGTTGTTGTTGTTATTATTATTATTATTATTATTATTATTATTATTATTATTATTATTATTTTCACTTTCCCAAGATGCAATTCATACTGACTAGTATTTTTCCATTTTCTCAATATTCAGTTCTAGCTGATAACTATTTTTCCAAGATGCAATTTATGCTGAACTAACATTTTTCTATTTTCCCAATATGCAATTCATGCTGAACTAGTATTTTTTTTATTTTTCTAATATGCAATTCATACTAACTAGTATTTTTCCATTTTCCCAAGATTCAATTCTGGCTGATTACTATTTTTCCATTTTCCCAAGATACAATTCTGGCTGAATTAGTATTTTTCAATTTTCCCAAGATGCAATTCATGCTATTATTTTTCCATTTTCCCAAGATGCAATTCATACTGACTAGTATTTTTCAATTTTTTCAAGATTCAGTTCTGGCTGATTACTATTTTTCCAAGATTCAATTCAAGCTGAACTAGTATTTTTCCATTTTCCCAAGATGCAATTCATACTGACTAGTATTTTTCCATTTTCTCCAGATACTGTTCTTGTTGATTACTATTTTTTTCATTTTTCCAATATGGAATTCATGCTGAACTAGTATTTTTCCATTTTTCAAAGATGCAATTCATGCTGAACTAGTATTTTTCCATTTTTCAAAGATGCAATTCATGCTGATTAGTATTTTTCCATTATCCCAATATGCAATTCATGCTAAATGAGTATTTTTCCATTTTCCAATTCATACTGACTAATATTTTTCAATTTCTTTTCACATAAAAATTATGTAACAAATGAACAATAAAATTTAACTATGAAAACTATAGTACTATCAGCAGCAAATGAGCTCAATTTTTATGGAACCATATGTCAATCTTATACCAACTTAAACCCGTCCATATTTTTCATTCATACTATCATGTGTTTCCATGTATTTTTTTAATATCACATTTAAAAAAAAATGCTATGTAAATCTAATTTGATATATATCTTATGTAATATTTTTTTTCTTTCAATTACTGTAAATCATGTTTTCTTTCCTATCAAGATTGTAAACCTTTATTACATATGTAGTATCATGAATCAATTTGTATTTAAGACCTCAAGTTTTCAATTTTGAGTCTTAATAAAGTTTATCCTTTGAAACATGATGATGATGATGATGATAATAATAATATTACTGCAACCAAAACAATCTTTCACAACTATGCTAAATAAACTTATCAGAAAAGAAATTAATTACAAACATTTGTAAAATTGAATAATTATTGATATGTTTTAGCCTACTAATCCTATCAGAAGCTATAATATTTTTATTAATATATAATTTAAATGTTAATAAAAAAGAGTAACCCCCTTTAGATAATTGACATAATTTTTACTTCATTACATATACTTTAATCACATGAATAAAGACATCTGAAAAAGGTGAATAATTCCAAGATGCATTTCATGCTAAACCATGACGAATCAGTTGATCCAGGTCATTACTTCTCATGTCCTTATTATCCTTGCTCACTATTTCTATATAAGAAATTACTATAATTTTTTGTAAAGATGCAAGACTTAGTGTTCACATGACTATGGAACCACTGTCCTAAGATAACAATTTTAATGATGATTAAACTAATCATTTTTAAGGCTAAATTAATATAAAAAATGGATAATAATAATTTATTAAGATATTTATCTGGGGAGAATTTAACCTAAAAATTAATTAGCAATAATCATTAAGATATTTATTTAAGAAAAATGATGGCATAGTTGTTTATATAATGTTTGACAACTTCACAATTAATTGTAAAAAAAAATGTTACAATTGTGCTTGAAATATATCTTAAACATGTAATTAACTCATAAGTATTTATGATGCAACTTTAAATGTTATGATGTAAAATAATGTGTTCAATGGTAAACTGTCTTCAATTACTCTCTAATATATAGCATAGATATTTAACTAGCTCTATAGCAAAATCTTAATCCATTTCTACAACTCTAATACAATAGTAATTTTTTTATTTGAATGATCTATATGTGGTGATCACAAACATAATCTTGATGCTGATTTAACTGACTCATTTGAATATCACTCTAATCATATGGTTGAAGCTTTTTATAATGTTCAGAAAATATATGTTATGTAAAGATCTCAATCTTATTCTTGTTAAGCATATCTTTCATATATTCAGGCAGTTTGGCTTAGACGTAGTTAAGAAATGGAGAGGACTATATAAATGGCAATGGTCTTTAATTGCTTTGAAATCTATATAGAGTTTAAATCATTATATTTTAATATAGAAGTCCTTCTCACATCCATGATTTCAAATGATTTTATTTACCCACAATTCAAAAAAAAAATTTAAATAAGAAAATAATATATATGTTTTAATTTTCCACATTTTAATTTGTTAGTTCATATTAATATATAGTGGATTCACGCATGTATGTGTGTTATTATATATGCTTTAAACATGTATATACATTATTGAACATATAAATATTTATGTGATAAAAATATTTTCAGTAATGTGGTTTACTATTAGACACAAATTTCAGTATCCACACTCTGGTTTGAAACCAACTGCTATAGATTTAGGAAGAACTATGGCTGGTGAAAATTTTTCATGTATTCTGTCAAAATGATTTGAACCAAAATAACTTTTGTAATGGTAAATATTCAACCCCACTTTGATTTTTACCTAATTTGTGGCTTTTACTATTGCAACATAGGATCCTCTATTGATTAACAACAAATGGAAATGAAACTTATTCTTAATATTGATGTATAACCTAAAACAGAAACTCCAGTGAGAGAGATACCCTTTGGATTCTTTATTCTCTCAAACTCTGCTTGTCAGTGTCCATTGGTTTCTTTCAGTAAGCATTCATTTCTGTGTTATCTGAAATCAAATGGTAGGAGCAAAATGCTCCACTTGTTTTTTTCCTGAGTACATATTGTATTTCAAATAACTGAAATTATTTTGTATATCTATAAAAATTGATTATTCAGTTTACAATAGATAATTCTAGAATAAATAGCTAGTCTTGCTGAATCAAGGTTGAGAAACAGTTTGGTAATAATGAATAAGATGTATGCATTTATAGTAGCATATAATGCTTTCTGAGAGACAAATGTTTAATTTGACTACCAAGATTTTCAAACATATAGCCTACACAAAGAGAAAGTCCAATTATTTAAGAAAAGGCCATCACTTCATTGTCATTACATTTTTATATTGTTATAAACTAAAAAATCAAGTTATGTATTAATGAAATATCTTTATTTTAGTCTCTTTGTAACAGAATATGTCTGTTGAAGTACTAGGTCCCAACTGGTTATTATATTTTTGCATTTTCTGTGTTTTGGGGTAAATATGACTTTTATTATGAGATCTAGATTTTTGAAGCTATCACTATATTCCTATGATTTTTAATATTAAAATAAACTAGTCTTGGATAACAATTTAATAAGCATCACCATGTTACATCTAGTGATTACTTAATCTTAAATGAGTGACAGTTAAAATAGAATAAAAAAGCTTATTTCTGAAAACCATTGTGTAATATGAAATCATGTGATGTTATTTGGTTTTAAAGTAATACAAAAAGCAGAATTTCATGCTAGAACTCTAAGACAGAAAAACTATACAACTTGTATGCCTAGAAGAGACTATCTTGATAATCCTTTACATTTCCTTGATTGAAAAAAAAACCCAAATGTATCAGAACTGTCAAAAAATATATACATTAATCTCCCCCCACACACCCTTTTTCTCAATAATCCATGGTCATAGCTTTTTTTATTTTTAATATTACAAAATTGTTCATATATTCAAACTGTAAGCAAATTAAAATATTCAGTTAAGCATTAGCACATCATATATTACTAAACTCGATTCCTGCACAGTTAAAATTTGTACTGTGAAAATCAAAAAAGTTTTGGTTTACTAATGGAATGCAGCATTGTTAAAGCATTTTTTATTCATTGTAGTTTTAAAAGAAAAAAATAAATAATTTTGTTTTTATCAATGGTAAACAAAAAAGACAGTTATTCAAAGGATATCATGTGATACCAAATAATTGTTTGTTTTTATTTCCCTAGGCTGGAATCAATCTAGGAATTTTAATTTACTGAATCTATCACTGAGGGTTAGGGTTTGAGTTAGGGTTAAAATTAGGGTTAGAGTTAAGGAATCTACATTCACAATTCATTTGACTTTATACATGTAACTGACATAAAAAACCCATTAAAATTCACAATGCAACTTTAACAATTAAGTTACCAGAGTATATTGTATTATAATAGTGAAAAAAAGTTACAACTGGCTAAAGAAACTCATTGCATAGATATCCCAACTTACTTTTAGACAAAATAATTAACTAGAACATGTATTGTTTACAACATACATTACATAAAATTAATAAAATGTATATTTTCTTATGATTTGAACCTCATAAATTTATGACTTATTGAAATACCTAGAAATACAATTTCACAAATATAAAAAAATATTTTATAAAATATTAGTATAAAATTGAGATATTTCATTGTGATTCATTTCCCTTATTAAACAACAACTAAATGCATGTTTTATTTATAAATATCTGAAGTGCAATAATTGCAAGAAAATCAAGTCATATATCACGTGACTTAATTTAATAAGCTTGTATTACAAATGTTATATAATGAGCATGCCAATAAATTAAGTCATGTGATATATGACTTGATTTTCTTGCTATTATTGTTATTGCTCTTAAGACTTTTATATTGCTAAAGCTATTAATATATGATGTATCTGAACTTAGTTCAATCCCATATGGCTATTTAAGTTAGATAGCTGGATTTGAAGACATATGGATGTCTGAAAATTTCAGATTTTCTATTTAATAGTTAAACATTATATCAAGTGCTGGCTTGACCTGCTATTTTAAATCTAATGCTTGAATACCCTAGCACCTCACTGATGAAAACCAGAATTAGAAACTGGTCTGAGGATAGGGATGTTCTGAAAAGCTTGTTAAGAACTATTGATATGCTCATTATATGATATCTAAAGTGTTACAATGTTTTTATATAAAAATATTGCTAGCATTGAATAAATTTTTAACATACTAAGTCGGCATTTCTACTCAATAAAATTTGAAGATAAAGTCATTTTTGAAATTTTCTATTTTGGCTTTAAAATAACAATGTTGAACAGTCAGAGTGCGATTGTCTAAAAGAACATCTATGATCATGAAAATGTCACAATTATTCATATCATCTGATAACTTAAATATTCATGAGCAATTCAAAAAGTTTTACACATCATTATTTGTGAACTATCATGGCAAACATCAGTGATGAAACAATTTGCAATTTTTAGTATTAAATGTAAACAAATCATGCTTGACATTAAAACAGGTAATTTCCAAACAAATAGTATTTCCTAATAATTATGTTGCTACAGAGAGGTAAAATCCTTATTGAGAGCTTCAGTACAAATTTCAATATAGATAATTTATTAATTAATAAAATACAACTTGAGATAAATTAATATATGGAAAATCTGACTTCTTAATCACAAGGGATTTTTTCTCATACAGAGGCTAAACTCTCCATACATGCAAGAAGGTTTGTGCATAAAATTCCTATCTAGTGCCTACTCATCCAATGTGTAAACATAAAAAATGGTGATCATGTGATGTTTAGTGATTTTTCCTCATCATAAAATTAATACCATGCATTTACAATGCACAATCCATGAGATATTTTAACGATAATTGGCAGTCAGTACGCACTGCAGAAACATGAAGAAATATCTTGCTGAGTGAAACTCAGCAAAAATATGCAAAACTGTTATGCTAAGTTGTTAAACCCTTCATAAATGTAAATTCATGTGTATCTTTTTATCTTACTATAAATTATTAACTCTTTTAAAATTTGTATAAAGGCTGGAAATGCATTAATTATATTTAAAAATGTATGACAAGACCACTCAACAATTTTATGTGTGTCTGGGTGCATGAAAAAGCGCTACTGCTTTGTATTTACTGATTGTCAGCTAAAGAAACTATAAGCTACAGCATAAGTTGTACTTCAAATTAGCAGGATTTTTTTCTCAGAATCATAATTACTATCATTCGTGAACTCTGAACAAAATGATAGGCATATAATAATGTGAAGTTCATTAAAATTTATGGAATAGCTCTAAAATTGAGATGTAGAATATATTGGCATTTAATAATATGTTGCCTAGTTAAATTATCTTCAAATGGAGAACTTAACATATAAAGAAAACTAATATAGTTGTGTAAATACACATAAATTAGGTAAAATTAGCCATTTATTCTGGAACATTCACGTTGTGTAACGTTAATGAGATTTTGATCTTTTTAAAATTCTGGTTGGTTATAAATGTTATTCAAGATGGCGGCCATGTCATAGCTTTTATTTATTGGTATATTCCAGGGTTTTGTTCTAATATGTAATTACATATGTGAATATTAAATAATGAATATATTAATATGTGATAATTGGACTGATAAACTTTTCAAGCACTAGTTATATTAATGCAATGCACTCTAGTGTCAAATCCATTTTGTAAACAAAACATGAATCTACTTTTATTTGCATTTTCAAGATCTCATATGGAAAGCAGATTGAATAATGATCTGACATAATTGTTCAGTTGTTTGGTTAAAATGGTGCTAAAATGATTCAAAATTAGCTCTATCTTATGAATAAGCTGATTTGAATGGTGTTGTATGAAAAGATGTACTTACAATTTAGAATAGACCAATAATCTTCAATTACCGATGACATAAAAGCTTTATTATTGTTTTTCTGAGAGTTTCTGGGACTAACAAAATCGTTTCAATAATGTTATGTTTAATTAAATTATTTTGGAGATAAGCAAATTGTAAATTAGTATGCTAAGGTTATTTCATCGATCACCCTAGATTTAATTTTGTGGTTTGATCTTTATAAATATGAATACATGTACTTCTTATATAGATTTTAGTAATTTAAGCAGTGTTGTAATGGGGACACGTTTGATTATCTCTAGCTCTATTTCAACTTGTTTTATTAGTATCTATTTTGTGGTAAACTAGTGACAATTATTGTGAACTAAAAACAGATAATATTTATAGGCCCCCATGATTGATAGACCTTTATATATATATTCAAAAAAAATTAAGGTATATGCTATAAATATGAAAAAGGTTCTTTTAAAAAACATATTGTAGTGCCATTAACATCATTCATCTTTTACAAATCTATTAATATTAGTGATATCTGAAAAATTCTGTACAGTTCCTTTATAATCAATTCATCATCAGATTCTGTATCAACAATTGAAACTGAATCAATATTAAAGCAATATATCTTTTAAACTTTTCCAGCAACAATATACATATATTATTAAATCTACTTAAATTCTTTCACCTGATATCAGGAGAAAAATTACCTCAAAGAAAATGTAGAACAAAATATAAGCATGTTGGATTTGCTAATAACTCAAGATATAGTTTCACCATTTAAGACTAGTTCAAAATCAATAATCTCTTTTTGAATGTTCAACCAAGAATCTATTGAAGAATTATGCTATAAAAAAAATAAAAATTCTAATGAGATTCTGAATACAATTGTTTTTCCATTTCCAACAGTAGTACCAAATGGATCTGAACTTCGTAGACTTAAGTGGAACTTTATCAAACAGATTCAGGATTGCCTATAGTCATTATACTCATCTGCTTCATAAATGGAGTTTAGTAACTATTGATCTACATAGATGTTGGCGAATACAAGTTGAGCGCCACGTAGTAGTAGAATTGAAGGACTTATAAAATCACTAATGAATCATTATCCTATTCGAAATTTCTATAATTTTTTTCATGATATTTAGTTAATAATTAAGCTGATAAAAGGGGGGGAGGCATACGCTGAATAAGTAAATAAATAAGCACCATTACAAATAAACTCGTGTATCTCTAAAACCCTCTTAGTTATAACAGATGTTGCTAATAATTTAATAAGTTATTAAATTAATTATACTTGTAGCTTCTTTTTATATTATGTCCCATTGTGTAACTTCGCATGAGAACTAAATATTAATAGAAATAATCGTAGGGAAAATTTGCCATTCCTTTTATATTTATAAAATAATCTTTAATCATTTATTATTAAAAGTTATTTATAATAATTAGTGCTGCTTTTTGCTTTTTTAACTTGTAGATTAGAACAGCAACAACAACAGCAAAGCGACTTTCAGAGTACTGTATTTTGAAAAATAAAACTTATAATGTGTAATATTCAGATTTTGTTTGCTTACCTAGACAGTTTACGTGTTTTAAAACACCTCGAATGTAACACCATAGGCCTAGGAACACTCTAAATTTCCGTATCCAGACGCAAAAGTTTTAGACGAAATATCTTAAAAAAGAGAGAGATAATTTATCCGCAAAACATATGACGTGTTTATACGCTTTGTAACAATAATAGATTTTCTTTTATTTCCTCTTTGCAGTCTTTAAAAAAAAAAAAAAAATTGATGTTCAACTTATAAAAAATTGTATTTAAAATTTATATCAATATTTAATATTAATTAAAAAATTTTTAAAATATAACTTTAGAATTAATTAATATGTAGTACTTTTAAATTTTAAAAAAACCAGAAATGAAAATTTACATAATGTATTAATTTAGTGAAAGTATATATATATATATTTCTTAAACATCGGAGTAACTCGGTTATTGGAGTAACTTTTTTTAAAGAAATCAAATTGCGGCTTTGTGGGGTTTAAATATGCAAGATGTACGTCGTAATCGCCACCTATAGTTAAAAGGCGTAAGTATTAAGTGCATTTTTAAACGTGTCAAATGTACAATTAGACAGTTTAAAAGATAAGCAATGAGTCAAGTAATAGCAAAAGTCTGACATGATTTTCATCGATTTTTTTTAAATTGGCAATACAATAATTATTAGCAAAATGTTTACATATAAACAATGTTAATAAACAACAATTACAGTAAATACAGGCTATTTACGTATTTAAAAGTTAGATTAATTTATAACGCTCGTCAATCCGCATAACAAAACTTAAATACTATTTAGAACTTTAAACGAATGTTAATTTAAAGCTTTTAGTATTTTTTTCCTCACACTTTTCATAAATGATTTAATTTTTGATGTATTTTCATTATAAAATAAATCATTAAAAATGCCTTTTTGCCTTATGTCGTACATGCGCATGCATGTATTCTCTCGCGATTAACATTTAAAGTGATTGATATTGGAATATATTCTTGAAAATTTTTGTTAATTACATCTCTTACTTGTGGTCTAATTTATGGCAAGTTTATTTTTTCTAATATTTATTAATAAAAAAAAAAAGAAAAAATCTATTGTTTGGAGAAATTTTAATGTAAATGTGAAATATAGGTGTTTTTTATAAAGAATTCTATATAATAAGCATTCGTGTTAGCGACCGACGATGTTATTATATTATCGAAGTATGTAGTAGAAATCTTCCCGTCTAAAGATTGTAATTTAATTACCTTGATTCCTTGAGATATGTAATTTTTATCTGTTGATCATGAATTTTGACTTCCAAGCATAGTTTTTTTTTACTTGCTTAGTGACAATATTTTTTGTATAGACTATTAATTAGCAACTAAATGAAATTATTTTTTAAAAAAATACATTTATAAAATAGGTAAATGTTTTTAGGAAGTAGTGATTGTTAATATATATTTAATAATTGAGGTTTAAAACAATACTCTAAACTACTCATTGGATAATATTTCTGTAATGTAATTTTCATTATATCATTCTCAAGCAAAGTGGAACTGGTTTATATCAGCTTTTAACGTAAATTTATCAATATATTTATGAGAGACAATACACATGGTTTAAAAATAATATATTTCTCGCAATAGATTATGTATTAGTAAAGAAAGGGGGAATGAATAAAGTACAGAAAATTAAAGTGATAATAAAGAGAGAGTATGTAATAGTGATCATAATTTCTTTATAACAGAAATGATTAGTAATGTGATGGAAAATAGTAATAAAAGTAAAAAGGATAGTGAAAGATGTGGATGGAGAATGAATGATAATAATAAGTTAGAAGAATATAAAATAAAAGTAGAAGAAATCATGGGAGAGTTTGTTGGGGATTAATATAAGAACTGGTGTGGTGAAGTAGAAAAAGTGGCAAATAGGATTTTAGATGAGAATATTCAGAAGAATAAAAGTAATAGAAAAGTGAGAATTAGTAAAAGAGAGGGGAAAAGCATGCAGAAAATATCAATGTGCTATTAAAAACAAAGAAATTGAAAAAGATGTTATATTAAATGGGAAAAATATTTTTTAAAAAAAAAAGTTGTCTAAAATAGATAATTATATAGAGAGAATAAATTATTGGAGAATATTAATAAAAGTGGAAGATATGGGGATAAAAAATTTTGGAAATATATTAAAAGAAGGAATGTAGAAGAGAAATGGTATTATTAGATAATGGGGAAGAAGAATGTAGCTCTAGAAATGAATTAGAGACAATCTTAAATAAGTATGTAATGAATATAGAAAAGATGTTAGATGTGAAGAACAGAGTGATAACAAGCATAAAAGCATATAGTAATGGAAATATTAGGTTTACAAAAAATGAATTGAATGATTGCAGGGTAGAAATTCAAAAATGAAAAGGCAAGAGGTTTAGATGGATCAGCAGCAGAGAGATTGATGAATTTAGAAAATAGGACAAAATTAAACCTATTATCATGTTTTAATAAGATGGCATAGAAGAGAAAATTTCCAGATAACTGGAATAATGCAAGAGTAAGGCTAGTATTTAAAAAAAGGGTGAGGATCACAGAAAGTTAAACAGCTATAGATCAGTAACAGTAATGTTAGTGTTATATAAAGTTTTTGCATATATGGTGGTTGGAAGAGTGGCAAAATGGAAGAAAATAATATAGTGCAAGAAATACAAAGAGGTTTTAGATCTGATAGGCATATAGGAGATAGTTTATTTGGAGTCACACAACTTATAGATATGAGTAGGAATACATGTAGAGTTATATATGGTCTTTATAGATATAAAGAAGGTGCATGATAGAGTAAATAGAAATAGATTATGAGTAAGTTTAGCAAATTTGATAATGAATAGAGCTTTAGTGGATCATATTGTATGAAAATTATTACTATACATATCAATCAGGAAATATAGAATCAGCTAGAGTTAAAAATTGGCAAGGGTGCCCTATGTCACTTATTTTGTTTTTGTTATATTTGAGAGCAATAGAAAGACTAGGAAGAGAAGTAGAGACATCATTATTAGATGGCAAAGGAATGTATATATTATCAGGTCTTTTCTTTGCTGATATGTTTTTGTTAAAGTAGGGAAGATGTGGAAGTTATGTGGAAGACATGTGCAAGAGTGAATAAAGAGATGGGAATTAAATTTAGTGAAGAAAAATCAAAAGTAATAATAAATGCTGGGGAAAGAAAAAATAAAGAATTTTTATTGGGGATATAAAGTTAAATGTGGTGAATAGGTATAACTATTTGGGGATAATCTTAAGTAATGAGAGAAATTGCTTTGATGAAAGAAAGGGACTGATAAAAAAAATTAACAGGGTTTTAATATAATAAATATGATGTAGCTAGAATCATATGGAAGGGAATGGCAGTAGCAAGATTAACTTATGGTAACAATGTGTTATTTGTTAGTAAAGGGGTGTTAGATGACTTAGAAAAAGTGCACAGAGAAGTAGGAAGACATGCATTAGATGCAGATGGGTAGTTGAAAAAGGAGGCAATTCAAGAAGAAATGAGATGGTCAAGTTTTTATATGACAAATACAAAAAGTAAAATGAAAACATTTGGTAGATTGCAATTTATGGATAATTCAATTCTTTATTTATTTAATGTACATATCAACAGCATTTAGCCAATTATAGATTGCACAATAATACAAATCTAAATAAGCATTAAAAAAAAATAATAATAATAATAATAATAAAATAAATAATACCAATAAAATAGAAAATCAATAAAATGCACAAATAAATCAAAAGGCTATATATCAAATGAAATTAAGGAAAATATTTTTTTTTGAGGACTTTAGTGAATTGTTTAAAATCCAAATTAAAAACATCATCATTACCAAAATCTTTGTTATAAGTTCTAGGTAAACGAAATAAAGGAAAATCTTAATACATCAGATTTACAATTTTTCAGTTCAAAAACATTATGAGTACGAGTATTATAATTTTTTTTAGTACCTAAGTTAGAAAGCAAATTAGATACAGAAATATTCTGGGAGATGAATTTATGAAGAAATTTGAGATCTCTTGTTTTTGTCTCAGTAGTAAATCAATATAGTGTTCATTACTTAAACTATTTAATTTTGCAAATTTGTCAAAAACAGACTGAATTCTTATGATATCTGTCCTGTTATGAGGATTCCATATAATTGAACCATACTCCAAGATGGGAAGAACTAAGGATATAAAAGTTTAATCTTTGTAAATTTATTAAATGCTTTTCCATATCTGTAAATAGCTCCTACAATTTTAAGAGATTTATTCACCATAAAATTAATGTGATTACAAAAAGATCCATTATTGGAAAATATTATTCCGAGATCTCTTTGATGATCATTTGTTATAATTTTAGAGTCCCCAATATAATAGGAAAACCTTAAGACTTCAGATTTTCTAGAGTAAGAGACAATGGAGCACTTATCCATATTTATATCTATATAATTATATTCACACCAATTCAAGAAATTATCTACATCACTTTGAAGTAAAAAACAGTCATTAATAGAATAAATATGCCTAAAAATTTTGCAATCATCTGCATAACATAGAAGATGTGAAAATTTAATGCATGTTTTTAGGTCATCAATGTATACATTAAATAATAAAGGTGCAAGAACACTGCCTTGAGGCACCCCAGTGAAGCAATAATAAGGTAATGACAATTTACCATTAAACCTCACACAAGACATTCTATCCCTAAGAAAAGAGTCAAACCAATTAATTAATAATTTAGAAAAACCTAACCTACAAAGCTTCTGAAGAAGAATTTTATGATTAACTCTATCAAAAGCCTTGGACATATCAAAATAAACAACATCTAACCTAGATTGATTCTCAATTGAATTTGAAATGTGATCAAAAATAGTTAGCAAATTTGTTTCAATGGACCTATTAGGCAAAAATCCATGCTGCTCTGGTGCCAAAACCTTATAGACATCCAAGATAATTTTATTATACAAACATCTTTCAAAAATTCGAGCAACAGTGTGTAGAATTGAAATAGGCCTATAGTCACTTACCAAATCTCTAGATCCTTTCTTAAAAATAGGAACAACTTTAGCAATTTTAAGGGATGTAGGAAAAGTACCATTGCTAAAGAGCAATTAAAAATATGCAAAAGAGGAGAAGCAATGTATTCAGCACATCCTTTATAAATGAAAGCTGGAATATTGTCAAGGCCCACACTAGAATGTAATTTAAGCTGCCCAATAGCAAAAATAACATCAGATTCAATAAATGAATCCAATGTTATTCTTTCTTCAACTAGATCATTATTTTCAGTCAAATCAGTAAAAGAATTAGATTGTTTAAAAAGCTCTGAAAATAATGAGAAAAATCATCAGCAACTAGATTAGAATTATTATTCTGTAATAATTTTTTTTGTAATACCTAAATCCTTAACTAGAGACCAAAATTGCAAGGGATTATCAGAAATATGACTTTCAGTATTTTGTATAAATTTTTGAAAATCTCTATGATATATAACCTTTGACAATCTTCTATAATTAATAAAATTGTTATAATAATTTAAGTTCTTAGTTTTCCAATATTTACGATGATGAAATGATTTCCTTTTAATAATTTCTTTAAGAGAAACTGAAAACCAGCGAGGAAAACGTTTAGTTAAAAAAATTTTCTTAGGAATGTATTTGTCAATTAGTTCACAAAATGATTGTTCAAAAAATCTCATACAAAAATCTACATCAGATGAAGAATACAAATTTTTCCAGTTAAAATTGGATAATTGTAAACAAAGACCCAAATAATTTCCTTTTCTGTAGTTTCTTTCATAGTTTTAAAGGGACAGAGTCTATTAAATTTAATATTAATATAAAATTCTAAGGGAGGATGATGCAAGTCAATGGAAAAAGGAAGAAGAAGTAGTTAAACATTCAATTGTAGGAAAATTACTGAGAATATAATCCAATGTGTGATCATTAAAATTGGTGTATGGATTAAATTGTTTTAAATTCAACAAATTGCAAAACCGAATCATTCTCAATGCTTTAGGTGAAAAAGAGACAGAATCTATGATAGTAGTACCCGAATATAAATCCGGAATATTAAAATCTCCGGTAATAATAAAATTATCATAGCCAATCAGAAAATCTTCAAGTGATGTCAAAAAATAATCAAACTCCAACAACGACAAAGTGGGTTTGAGGTAAACATTACCCAAAATAAATTTAAAATTGTGATTTAAAGTAATTTCACACCATGTAGATTCACAAAAAGAAGAAGAAAAATAAAGTTCTTTATAAAAAACATCTTTATGAAGAGCAATCAGAGTACCACCACCTAGAAATACGCTCTTCCGATCTGTCAGTTCGCAAAATACTAAATCTATCATCAAGAAAAGAACAATCAGGAAATTGTTGATTTAGCCAAGTTTCTGTAAGTAAAATAAGATCAAAATGTTCTGTTTCAAAAAATTGCTTTATTTGAACACATTTAGTTCTCATACCTCTGACATTCATATAAAAACAAGACAGTCCTACCATATTAAATTAAAAATAAATCAAAACAAATAAATAAATGATATCAAGTAAAGAAAAATGTAAGTAAGTATAGTGAATAAAGAAAATAAGAAATAAAAGAAAATAAAGAAAATAAGAAATCAAAGAAAACAGAAAATAAATAAATAAATACCACTAAAGTTTTAAAGAATTAGCAAAGATCGGAAGAAAACAAATGGAAGCACCACGAGGCCATAAATTGGAAGAGATTAAATCATTATGTTTATGAGCAGGAGCAGATATATAAAAGCAAGAAGATTTCAAGTTATACATATTAATTTCATGACATATGATCCTAGTTCTTAAACGTTTTTCAAGAAAGACTTAATATTATATGAATTAAGATTCACTGGCATATTAGAAACAAAATATTTATTACATTTTGTATTAATATTATTAATAATATTATTATGAATTTTAGAAATACCAAACCCCTTTCCACAGGTAGTCTACCTTTTTTACCAGAAGTTGAAAAAGAGCATCCCAAACCATTTCCCACATTAACCTCATTATCAATATAATTGTTATATTTAGAGAAATGCGAATAATTTGCTCTATGAGTAAAAAAACCTCTATCAGCATTCGCTAGACAATTTTTTTCCTGAAATTAGATTTAGAAAAGTCACCAGAAAAATTACTATTATACTTTTTTGGAACAGAATGTGAATATCCATCCTTCAATATATACTTTTATCAGGAAAATTATCATAATATCCCAGCGATGAATTATTAACAGAAAAGCCAGAAAACTTGTTAAATTTTTCATCATCATTAAGTCTAGAAAATTGTTTTGATATTTATCAGACTGCCTATAAATTTTAGTTTTATAAACTTTTCCTTTATTGTATCTTGTACTATTATCAATTCCACATCCAATATATTCATCACATGAATGAAAATCCTGATCTAATATCTTATTATTACCTTTATAATCAACATTATAAATGCTATTGTTTTTATTTTTATCTTTTTTCCCAACACTGTTTTATCTTTATCTCTAATAAAGAATGAGGACTTGGGCAACTTTCTAAGGTATTATTACCCTTAAAAGATGAATTAACATACCACCACAATCAACCTCAGCAATATCCCCCAAAACTTGTGTTTCCAATAAATCACATTGTATACCTACATCACCAGAAATAACACCATCACCAATAGCTTTAGATTCCTTCCACCAAATTTTGCCATATTCATAATCATGCTATAAACTTCCTGAAGAGACATAGATTTTAATAATTCAAAAGTAAAACCAGCCAAGTCTACTTTTCTACTTTCCTTATCTTGAAGCAAATTAACTATATCCACATTAGAACTAGAATTTAAACTCCTATCAATACCTAAATTATTATCACTTTTATTTTTAACACTATCTCTATTATAATTATCCCTTTCAGAAATATTATCAATATGTATATCCGATTCCACATCTATAAGCTCATTATTATTAACTATATCCACAGTAGAACTAGAATTTAAACTCCTATCAATAGCTAAATTATTATCACTATTACCTTCAACACTATCTCCATTATATCTATCTCTTTCAGAAATATTTTCAATATGTATATCAGATTCCACATCTATAAGATCATTATTATCTGTTGACCTAACATTCCCAATATTCCTCATTTTATCCACAGACAATTGATTACATTCTATACAATGGAAAAAACCCAAACCAACAGAATCAAAAATTTTTGCATCAGACCTGGACAAATTCAAACAAGATATATGAAAATACCCTTGACAAAAACCAGAGCACTTAATTCCATTATAATAATAGCCAAAATAGTTTTTAAGTGAGTTTTGAGTAAAGGACGAGAAACAAGATGGGTGTTGAAAGATAGCATGGTATGCCGAAGATTTGGATAAAGACTGTATGTCAGTATAATTATACAAAAGTTATGATGATTGTGTTAGGAGAATTGTTGAGTGTTATAGTGGCAATGAATGGGATAAAAGAATAGATGCATTAATAAAAAATATCTTTAGCAACAAGGGAATATACACATAAATGGAGAAATGTGGGTAATTTAGTCTGCAAGTTATGTAAGAAAAATGTAGAAAATATTAAGCATCTGTTAATTGAATGTAATTGCTTACAAATTAAAAGAGTGCAAATAATGAGAATTCTGGAATAATAAATATAAATAAAATGATTATACAGAAAGTGGGTTTGGGGGTTTTATGCTGGGTTTGGAAAAAGATAAGGGGGATTTAGATATAAAGGCCATTGAATGGACAAAGCTAATGTTGTGGAAATGGAATGAAGCAAAATAAAGAAGAATATGGGAAAAACTTAGTGTGGGGAATGGAAAGGGAAGGCAAAGATGGCTAACAGATTTCTTTGGACAGTGGCTGAGCGATTACTCACTCTGAGAAAGAAGAAGCCATAGCACATTGCATTGCATTACAACTCCTTGTGGAGGTGTGTAACCATGAATAAATGATCAAAAACATGAAAAAGTTGTAGATGTGTAAGAGATTGTGATCTGAACCAATCGATGAGTGCTGGTTTGGCACAAAATGTGCATCTTGGCAACCATATATCCTTTCATGTCTTTGGTCATATATTTATGATTACACCCCTCCATAAGGTGTTAAAAGTAGATAGAAAACAGTCCTTATCTTGCATGAGAGTGGTATATGGAAAATTATCCTACATAAATATTCATTAAGAGAATAATCTCTAGTCTAATGAATGACCAATAAAAATTAGTATTATTCCAAACCATTTCTGACTTAATAATTAATATTCTCACCAGCATTGAAGACAAACAGCTTTAATCATATAAAATATAAACATATTTGTTAAATAAATAAATAGTTGAATGTTCAAGAGTACATTAGAAGTTTTGAACATCAGAAGAATTAGCATTGCATTCAATTCGAAGATGTCACATTCTAGAGTCTGACATTTTATCTGCACCAAATCACACAGGACAGGTATATATTTCTATGTTTGTAATAAATCCATCTGATTACATGATATTTTTTATGAAATTATATTTTTTATGAATTTATGAAATCATTAACAATAAGATAGAAGGATTTAGATGCACTGGAAATGCATCCATTAATCCTACTTCACAGATACCTTTATCCACCCTAATCTTAATTGAATGGGCATATATATATATTTGTGAAAATACATCAAACTGACATATATATTTTAAAAAATGCAACACACGTACCTATCTTGAATATTATTATTAACAAGAACCATTAAAAATTCTATTATTGACTTTATTTATTAATAATTGCGTACAAATTGGTTATTTAAAAATTATAACTTGAACGACTTCTTAACTATACTGACATGTAGATAATCACAATGTAAAAAAAAATGCATATCACCCTAAAATTAAGAAATAACCATTAAATTTTAATTTTCTTCATCCATTCATTAAATATAGAAATAATAAAATGACATCATAATTGAAACAAGAAAAACATGAACTCTAATCAACACGATATATAGAACGGTTAACATAAAAAGAGAAATAAACATTTTTTTTTCTTATTGAAAATGAAAGGGAGATTTAAATATAATTCTGATTAGTTAATATGTTTTGAGTAAAATATAAATCTGAATCCATTGCTCAAAGTTATTTGACAACAATCAGTAAATCATCAATTCTCAAAAGAAGAAAATAATTTCAGAGGATAAAGAACAATCCATGCTTATCATTACAAATATACTTAATCTTCATAAAAATATATTTTATAAGTATAAAAAAAATCTCTTTTGGTAATCCTATTGAAGCTGAATATTAAAAGAAACCAATCACTTCATTATTTCTAGGATCGTATAAAATAAAACTACGTTATCAAGTTTTAATAGAACTAATAACTTTTAATAACATTCTAATGCAGTTACATAGCTATGATTGGCTAGGGGGACAGAAACATCATAGAGATGGAATGTTAACCATACAACATAATGTCAAATCTGATTCTAAAGAAAAATAATTACTACCTGTCAAAGATAAACATCGGATAAGAATGAACTATTGCAAATTTTAGGAAATCCTTAGATGGAAATTATTCTCATAATTGAAGGAATGGAGTCATTATCTGGGAATTTGAACAGCATTCAAACATGGAATAATATATTTAAAAGATGAGAAGAAAATTTATTTCATTCATCAATATAAATCTTCTAAATTAATCCTAGGCTTGACTACACATTAATATGATATATATATATATATATATATATATATATATATATGATTCTCTTTTATATATTTTTTTATTATTTTCTTTCTTATAATAATATGGCCAGCTTCATTCAGCTCTAATCTAAAATCATTGATATTTGGTGGTTATTAATAAAATATAAAGGTAAATACCCCAAGTTAATTTAATAACCATTGTGACTATCTACAGACTAAAAGGGTAAGACTTATTACTCTATCTAATTTTAGATATACATACTATGACATTTATAATGTTATATTATAAATGTAATTCATTTGTAATTAATATATTAGTTAAATTTTTGTTTTATTATTCGGAATGAATGATTAACTTTCTGGTATAAGTGATCTATTCTATCATATGTGAACGTCATCAAGAATAAACTTCAAATAAAGGAGAGACAAATTTATTTTATGTTATAATATTGAATTATTTCATGCGGATAATAAATGATCATTTATTGTAATAGTATATTATATAGTTTATAATAAAGATGTGAGAATAAAGAATGATAATATTTATTTCATTTTACTTTTTTTTTATAACTTATAACTACTTGTTAAATTGAATTATGAATACAGTTTGTTATTTATATGATTTCATTAAATGTTAGTTATTATAATTATATTTGTGATTATTTATCTATTTCATAATTCATCATATTACAACATACCATACAAACATATAATTGGTATACAAGCAGGATATAATCATACCCCTGAATTAGAACTCATGTAAATCTTTTCTGAGTTCAAATTCCATGGAATAATGAGAGCAGATTAGAGAATACATGAAATGGGTAAATGCTCACTCCATTACACATATTACCTGAAACTAACAGTTTATCAAATGAGGATAAATTGGCATTTATGTCATTCTTTTACTATTATATCAATATCATATCGATACATATATATATATAATTTTTGGCTAAAAAATTAAAATAAAATTATCAGAAATAAGCTAGGGTAAATAATAAAGTATTGCAGTATAATAATTTTGTCTAAAAATGATCGAAATAAAAATCTCCTGTTCAAAGAAATGGTTAAAAGTTTAAAGAGTATTTTTTAAAAAACAGTTTGTTAAAAATCAATTAATTAGAAGGGGGTAGAAAGTATAATTTAAAAGAAAAGCTTAAAATATAAATCTTTACATGAAATAGAAATATCTCTCTTTTCATTCAATTAAAGAAAAAGGTAATCTTAAAACTAAATAATGAGTTTATTAGAAAATATACATGTGCATAAATAGCGTGTGATAAATGTGTGCATGTTAAAAATATAAAAAACAAATAAAAGCTAAATAAAATGTTTCTCAAAGATTTAAATATTGTATACACTCATAAATTATATAAACAAAAGGTGCAATGGCTACTAATTAAAAATCCACAAAAACAACAAGTTGCAATGACCACTAATTAAAAGATCAACAACAGGATTAAAAGCTTATCTAAGGAATTTCAACAACAACTATAGCTGGCGGACACCAAAATGACAACAAGTCATCCTAATAAATAGTTCAGTTTTTTCAATGGACAATCAGTTTAGATAGCAGTTCAGTTTAGCCAATTAATCAGTTCAGATTGCAGTTCAGTCAATCAATCAAGCAATCTGTTATGTATCCAGAATCAGAGACCATGCAGTGTTGAGCAGCTTTTAGGAATATATGATCTTGCTTCAGCCCTTAGTCTAATGGAAGATCAGCAATTTTCCTGGTAAAAGTGATGCCTGCATAACAATCTGAAGCCACCCGATGTCTAACTGTATCTAAGAATAGTACCACAGAAATAATAAACATAAAAACCTCCACAGGGCTTCGAACCCAACTGGTTGGGAAGAGTTTCATTTGAAGCAGAAAACAGCAAGAAGTATCCATATTCTAAAATCCTACGTAACAAATAACATTTTTCTTATTTCCATTTCTAAGTAAAGTAGCCATTGCAATAGTTTGAAGCCTCCCAGAGTCAAATAATAATGAACTCTATAGCATGCATAAAGAACTGTTGATGTGCATGTTTTGAAATGTCATATATATTAATGCTTTATGATATCTTATACTAATTACATGTATTTATTTAATGCTTCATGTTATCTATATTTTATTGTATGAATTCAGAGTGTGTGCATAGTCATTATATATAATTATTATTGTCTAATTTAATTGAGTTTTATGAAAGTAGTTTAAACTTTGCAATAATAAATATTTAGTTAAATAAATTATTTTGAAGCTTAATTTTGTCAGTAAATTCTTTACCACTAGTTAAAGAAATAATTTGTTATTGAATTACAATAGACTGAGCTAGTTATGGGGTGTTTAGGCATTGAATTAGTTGCCATTAGTCAAAGCGTGTTAATTGCTTTGGTAATTAACTGGCATCTGGGGTTTACTCTGAAACAAAAAAGTGCTTTGAATGATAGGTGTTGAATTCAACAGTCGAGAAGAAATCTGTTTCTTTCAAATGTGGTCAGTTAGATATATTTTACATATATATATCTGCTAGCTTGGATTCAGGTGCTCTTTGAGTACTTATTCTCTTCTCTGCCTAAGGGACTGTGGTGGAGCAATACGTACATTGCATCAGATGAAGATCAAATATATTAAGAATAAATTGTCTCATAATTTTATATAAAAATTGTATAATTTTTCCTTCATAAAGTTAGAATATTAAAAAGTTAAAGTATATAGATTTTGTTTACTCCTTCAGTGATCGCATAAACCCACCATCCAGTTCACTATATATATATATATATGTTAAGTTAAAATAAATTATTCTATTAAATTGGAGATAGTTGGATATTTTGGGTGGAATTAAGGCATCGAGAATGGGTGAAGAAAAAGGACAAGGAGATGGAGTCAGTCGATGTTCCATTGTGAGAAAATTAGTAAACAGTCTAGTATAGTTGAATGTATTGGGTTCTAAGATTTTAAAATAGAGAAATGGAAAAAATATAGAGTTGGAGGGATTAATAAAAAGAGTAGATGCAGTAGAAAAGAAACATGAGAATATAAAAACATGGGTGCATATACATAAAATGGAGGCAGTAAATCAGCTGCTAAAAATAAAAACATTTTCTAGGGAAACAAACGGGGAGGAATCAATTGAGGACATAGAGAGCTTGGAATGCTATTGCCATCTTGAATAGCTTAAATGAGGGAGAAAGCATTGCCTTAGCTTGCAGTTACTTATCAGGAGAAGCCATTATTGAGAGGGAGGAGCTTCAGGAAAAGGTTAAGTTTTAAGTAGAGGAGGACAGGTGTCAGCTGGGGGAGTTACTTATTACATTTTTTCATAGACAAGTAGCAAAATTTTGATTAATCACAGTATACACATTGTTGGAGCATCATATTATGCATATAGTTAGGTGTTGTTTACCTGGGAAAGTGCAAACAAATATTGGAATATTCATACAATCAGCCTATAATGAAAACGTCCAATACTCTACTGTGGAAGAATGGGAATTACTGTTGTTTGAAGGGAAGACTCTTACAGTGTGTATTATGAAAGAAAAAACAAACACACCTTATTCTTCCAGTCACAAAGAGGAAGCAAATAATTAAATATGTGCATAAAACTTAGGAACATTATGAGGCAAATAAAGTTGAGGGATGGTTGAGCCATTGGTTCTACTGGCCAGGAATGAATGCCAATATTGCAGATGTTATTGGAAAATGCACTGTATGTTCAGCAACCAAGCCTTCTAACACATCAGGAGTGGGGCCATAGCAACCTCATATGCCCTACATCTGAACAGCTTACTAGTGATAGACGTTTATGGACTTCTGCCTCCATTCAATGAAATGAAGTATCTTATGGTGGCATATGATGTGTTTTCAGAGTTGGTAGTGGCATATCCAGTAGCTCAAGCTAACACAAAACAAACTATTCAGGTTTTGGAACAACAGCACTTTAAGACTGTAAGAATTCCAGACAAAATTCTGTCAGATCATAAAACATCCTTTGTATCTAGTGAATGAAAAAATGGATGGATAGACATGGGATAAAACATATACTTATATCGATTCATAATCCTCAGTTTAATCTGTGTGACCAGATTATGAGAGAGTTGGGGCATTTATTTCAGGTTTATATACAAGATGATCATTGCAGATGGGTGAAAGAAACCCTATGAATACATGATAAACTAGTCAAGAAATGAGTCTACAGGATTCGAACCTGTTCGGCACATTTTGGAAAAAATATTCTGTATCCATTTGAGACTAAATTGCTAGTGTGGATGAATCCAATCAACAAAAAAGGGATGCTGAGAAAGCACTTAACAAGTGAAGAAAAATGAGCACACAATGGCCGAAAAGGGCAGGGAAAACCTAAGGCCATATTCAGAAAAGGAGATGAAGTCATGGTGAGAGTTCATTCAGTAAGTCATCCTGAAAAACACATATACAAGAAATTCCAGCCACATATATGGTGGCCCCTATGTAATCAAGTGGAAATACAGTAATAATGTGCATTTGTGATAACACAGGAAATGGAGGAAAAGTGAACATATAATG